>CP049705.1:19448465-19652554 GCA_004148225.2 Heterodera glycines | reverse complement strand
GGACGGTTACGACGCCGACACGTTCGTGCCATTGGTCATAGACCACTGGAACAACACGCAGCGACAACATCGCTTCGCAGTGTTCATCCCGAGTCGGGATACCGACTGAATCCCGATCCCGATCAATCCCGAACATTTTGGAAAAACGATCGAAACGGATCCCGAGTCGGGATCCCGACCGAATCCCGATGAATCCCGAAGATTTTTTTCGGGATCCCGCGGGATTATCGGGATTTGCTAAAACCCAATTTTTTTATTGCCTTTTTAATTTTTAGTTTTGTGCTAAGTTTTGTTCAAATGTTTATCTAATATTTATAATTGATCAATTCGATTGTGAAAAATAGGGATGGTAATTATATTAGGTTTTTATATATTTTTTTCCAAAATTAGAATATCTATGGTCAAAAATTAGAACATTTAACAACATTGATTTAAATATTTTTATAATTTAATCAATTAATGTCAATTTCTGTATTTTCGCCTCCTATTATCATTTTAAACAATTTTAAGGAAATTAGAAAATCGTAAACTGCATCGGGATCAAAAATCAAGAATTTTTTTCGCAGTGAATTTTTTCAAAAACTTTAGGGGAACAGGGGGGAGGCCGGTGGTGCTGATAGGCGCCGCCGGGAAAATTTTAAATTTGAAATGTAATTTGTTAACAGAATTTATCAAATGACAATATTTTTTTAATTTAAAATTCAAGATCTTAATTAAAAAATGGAGATTTTTCGAAAAATTATCGTGACTTCAGTCCCGCGGGATCCCGCGGGATTGGTAAAATGGTCGGGAGGGATCCCGATTCGGGATCCCGATGAAATCCCGATCCCGATCAATTCCGATGAATTTAAAAAATCGCTCGGGACGGATCCCGAGGTCGGGATCCCGAATTTAATCCAGCGGGATCCCGATGAAATCCCGCGGGATCCCGAAGAAATCCCGCGGGATCCCGATCCCGTCCGGTCTCTATTTTGCAGACGGAACAGCTGTGGCTTCCTCCATAAATTGCTTTACAAACACAGCAAAAAGACTCCATTGGTAAATATATGGAATTTTTCAATTTTTTCATGTAAAATACAGAAATTCTGTAACAAAAATGCATTAAAAATAATTATTTTTTGCCGTGCTGACATTTTTGGCGACATGTTTAAAAAAAAATCAAAAATTTTTCACTAAACAAATCAGTCGAAAAATAATCCCACAGTCTCTATTAATCACGCAGTCTCTAATTATCCCCTGTATTCTGAGGAGGTTGAAAAATAATCTCCCATGGGCTATAATTAGAGCATATACGGTATTTGCGGTGAACGGTTCTGCCAAGTGTGCAACAACTTCCACAGCACAGAGCGAGGCTGCTTCATTCAGCCCCTGGAGCCCAAGGAGCAGGATCCGTATCGCATTGTCGCATTCGATTTTGGAGACAATGCAGCACTTGCCCGCCCAGCAGTCCGCAAAGTGAGAGCATTTGCCCAATTTCATCGCAGCACGTATTGCCTGCCCTGACTGTATTGAGAACAACAGTGGAAAGCGGCAACAGCGGAGTGTGCAGTGTGCGGTCCCCACCGTACAGTGACCTTCTCCCAACGCCCATTCAACGACACTGTCGTTGACAAGCAAGTTATAGCGGACAACCCGTTGGAAGCCTTTGTCAGTTGGCTCATCAACGACTTGCCTATCAGCTACGACACTTATGCTTACTCCCACTTTGGTGGTCGTTTTGATATGGTGTTGGTCTTCCGTGAACGTTTAAACGAGGATTTAATCCTGACATGATTCGCAATGTAACGATATTTTTTTGGTATTTTAATCATTTTTTAATTTAGGGCAACAAGCTTTATCAAATGAAAGTTCGGAAGCAGAAGCGACGTAATCCCAACGTTGTCTTCCGGGACTCATTTAACCTGATGCCGATGCCCTAGCTTCGCTTGTCCCTTCTTTTGGCTTGGATGTGGAGGATAAGCCATTCTTCCCCCACATGGCCAACCTCCAGACAACTACGGACGGCAGATTCACCCAACGCAGGAAGACTACTTGGTCAGCGGAATGATGCCTGACAAGAGCAAAAAATTCGACCTATGGTATGAACAACACCGACAACAGCCGCTTCTGTTGGATGAGGCGTTGGCTTCATATTGCACCAACGACGTGGAGATATTGATGGCTGCACTGGTGGCATTCCGTCGGGAGTTTTTTGAAGTCTCGCGCAGAAACGAAGGAATTGTGGCTGAGCGTGCTGCCTCGAATGAACACCACGACGGCATTGACGCTCTACGTGAATGAATGACAATTGCCGGCGCATGTATGAAGCACTTCCGGACTAATCATCTCCCCGCTGAGCACTTGGCCATTGTTCCGGAGAGGGGCTACGACAATGCCCAAAACCAGTCGTTGCTGGCACTTCGCTTCTTTCATTGGTATGCGGAGGAGCATGGCGTTGTGGTGCAGACGGCTCACTCGGCAGGCGGAGAAAAGAAAATTGGACAGTATTCCGTGGATGGATGGATTGAAGCCGAGCGCCGAGTGATTGAAGACAACGGTAATTTCAGATCCAAAATATTTTGATTGAACCCAAAAAATTTTGTAGGATGCGTTTGGCATGGTTGTAAGGAATGCATTCCCAGCGACAACATGCTGCTACCCAATGGAAAGTCGGCAGGCGAAGTGAGAGAGAGGGACGCGAAGAGGCTGGAGTTCATCAAAAGTCAAGTGGGGCGAGTGGATGTCTACTGGGAATGTCAAATTGAGAGAATGCTGAGGTGAGACAGAAATATGCGGAAAAGTTTTGCCGATTACGTGGATGACGGGCCGTTGGACATTCGAGAGGCATTCATGGGTGGAAGAACGGGACACTCAAACTGTACCACAAGGCGGGAGAGGGCGAGAAAATCTCGTACTTTGAGTTCACGTCCCTCTACCCGTATGTGAAGTGAGTTTTGAGAAATTAAAATTTGAGTAAAATTAATGAATTTTAGCTTACCTGCATATCAATAGAATTGAATGTAGCATTGGACGAAGGCTACCGCGTCACGAAGGTGTTCCGGGTGCTGGAGTACGAGCAAAGCGACGACAAACTCTTCCGCCCGTACATTGCCCGAAATTCATGGCCCAAAAGATTGAGGCGAGCGGCTTTGACGCCAACATAAAAGGAGATTAGAGAAAGAGCAGCAATTTGTCCGCGAATGCCACAACATGTTTGGGATCAGCATCAACTCGGACAATATGATCGTCAACAAGGGCAAGCGGTCATTAGTAAAGCTGTGTCTAAACAACCTGTGGGGGCGCTTCTCGTTGCGCAACTTTAGCCTTGCTCAGACCCTCATAACGGATGACCCGGTGGTCTTGGGTGAATACCTAAAAACAGATCCGTTGACGTCACATCCATCGATGAGCTGGACGCTGACCATATTCTGATCAGCTATGTGCAGAAGAAGGAGTGGGTGGAGGAGCACGAGTGCTCCAACATTGGTGAGACTTTTTTGGTTTGCATAATTTATTTAAATTTTCATTAATCTCAGTCTGGACTACATCGGCAGCCCGTCTTCTTCTGCTCAGGGATATGCAGGCTGTGGTGAGAACCCCCGGATGTCGGTTGCTCTACACTGACACAAATTCGCTGATTTTCGCCCATCTTATCGGCATGTGTCCACTGAAAATAGGGCCGCACTTGGGACAGTTCACCGATGAATATCCCAAGCATGAGATTGCCGAGATTTGCAGTGGCGGGCAAAACAGGTTATTTTTCCAATTTTATTGATTTGTAAAATTGGAAAAAATTCAGTACGGGTTGAAATTGAAGCGTAATGGACAGCAGGAGTTTGTGTTAAAGCTGAGAGGCATCACGCTCAACTACGACGTGATGCAGAATCAGTCCCTCTGCTACGACACGTGAAGTGTTGCGGTACGCCGAAACAGGAGAGTACGAACGAATCAATGTGATTTTTTCTTCGCTTCTTCCGCCCTCTTCTTTCTCGCTCTCTCTCTCTTTCTCTGCCCTCCCCCTCTTTTGCTAACGGTGCTTTCGCCAGCCACTGACTGTGCCCCCGCACCCCTCTATATTTGATCCAATAATTCCACCTTAATTTTATTTGTTTTTTTTTGAATTTTTATTTTCATTGTACCTCTGCACCAATCGGCGCCACCCCATCGGCCCCAAGCAGCATTTTAAAGTCTGTTAATTCGTTAAAATTTGTTTTGCCAAATATATCAAATATTTCTTTTCTTTTGTTTTATTTCCGAGATAGAAATTTAAAATTTATTTATTTAAATGTAACAAAATATTTAGATTCACTTGCATGGACAGTGGAATGTTCATCCCGTTGTATGTACAATTTATTTTAAATTGATTAAGTTGCATGAACAGTGAATGTTTACATTCCTATAGCATTTTGAAATTTGTTTTACTTATATATATTTTTGTGGTTTTACAAATTATATTTGTCATTTATAAATTTAGGCGTCTTAAATTTTGATATTTTTCAATTGAATTTTAAAAGTAATTGAAAGAAAACCTTTGGATTTGAAACTAAAAACATTAAAAATTAATATTACTAAATTAAAATTATTAAGTCTCAGCACGGCCAAAAAGATATTTATTTTGAAAAGAACCTTTAAAAGTAAATGTGTAGTTTTCTACTGATATGTGAGTGTAAATTTTTCCTAATTTTAAGTTTTTTAAATTAAAAATATATAATTTCAATTAAAAGAAATGTAGTTTTTTCGAGAAAATGTCAATTGATGAATCATTGCGAGCCTTTGTTTAGTTTTACAATTACCATAATTTTTTTTATTTCGCGTGAACTGATAAAAAGTTTAATAAAAATTGCTTTTATATGATATAAATGCCCAATTTATATATTTTATGTCATAAGCTAAAATAGAACAAAATTTTGTTCAAATATTTGGGGGGAGCGCTCATACCGCCCCTTAAATTTGTCGTAGAGGTGTCCAAAAAATCTACCTATATTCGGAATTTACGCCTCAGAAAACACACAGAAGACATTTTTACCAAGACAAATTTTCTAGTAGATTTGTCTACTATTTCCATTAATCCCTGTTTAATTCTTTGTTAAACTAAATTAATTATAATTTATCCTTTTTATTTATTATCATATGAATTTAATTATTAGAATAGATTTTTTCTTCAATTATCTCTTATCTTTGTATTGTATTATGTATGTATTAATATATTTGTTTAATAATAAACTTATATTATAATTGTTGATTTATTTATTAAATGTTCTTTATATACCCATTTTAATCTGATATTTAAAAACTAACCGCATCTTTTTTATTATCATTTTGGTTTTTTGTTAGTGTTTTTTATTTTTTATTAAGTCTTTATTTTCGTATAAGAATAAGTAGGCTTTAAAAATTTTATAAAATATTTTTTTATTGAGTTTATATTTTTGTATAAATAAATTTAAAATTTTTGGCTAATTTCTATTCTTGGCCTTAAATTTCTCTTTTCAACTATTATCAATGATATTTATTATTTAGGTAATATTATTGCTTTCATTTCAATAGTAATTTGACTTTAAATTTTTTATGGCTTTTGGTTCTTCATGCCTGACATTTTCATGCTCTCCGAAAGCGCATTGCATTTTTCGTTTAACCTTGGATTCTATTTCTTATAATTGTTTTATTTAAATCGTTTTTAAATTTTAATAAATTTTTTTGAAACCAGCTATTTATGCATTTAAAGCATTATTTTTTATATTTTTATGTTTTTATTTTATTAAATAATTTAAATTAATATTGCTACAAAATTTTGGACAAATTTGAATTTTATTTTTTGAAAAATAAATTATTTTGGTATTATTTTTATTAAATTAT
This sequence comes from Heterodera glycines, assembly GCA_004148225.2. Lineage (NCBI taxonomy): Eukaryota > Metazoa > Nematoda > Chromadorea > Rhabditida > Heteroderidae > Heterodera > Heterodera glycines. The sequence goes on along the minus strand of CP049705.1, from coordinate 19,646,722 downwards.
TTATTGCTGATAACTGATTAATATATATTTTAATTGCTATTTAAAATTAAATTTTGCAGATTTCCATATAAAAAAGATATTCATACTAGGATCTCGACTAAATATGCTAAATTTTTGGTTTTTGTGGTAGAGCGCTGAATAACTAACTTTAAATAATAAACAAAGATGATAAACTTAGTATTTCACCTTACAAAGCGAATAGAATAGAATAGCAAAAATATATACAATAATTTGAGTCAAAAACTGATGTTTGATTTTAAATATTTCCCTCTTCCAGCTATTTATTTTTATAGTAAATTTAAATTGCATTCAATATAAATAGTACACATAATAAATTGCTATATTCTTAAATTGGGATTAGACCGTGGGACGCGAACGAGGATAAGAAATTAGAAATATAAAAGTTATTTTAAAGAAATACTAAAAAGAATATTTTATTCCATCAAAAAATAAAATAGAAATTTTTTTTATAGTTTTCTATAAATTATGGCAATTTTTTTTTGTTACAACTTTTTTAAACTCAATAAATCTTCTGAAAGTTTTATGAGCTAATAGAGCAACCAAAGTGCAACATTTAAAAAATAAATATTCTGCCAATAAAATGTTATTAATATACAAATATGCAAAATCAATATAACAAATAAAAATGAAATTGATTTGCAAAATAAATAATAAAAATATTTTGACTTTACACAATTAAAAAATAACAATTGGGATCGGTGCAAAAAATTGTCGATGCTTTTCTTTTGTAATCCCAACCCACAAAACTTATAATGCTTTAGCGCGAGTAAAATATAATATAATGATTATATTAAAAACAAAAATTTAAATAATAGTTTTCGTTCACCAGAATATTACAAAATTTAACAAAGCAAAAACAATATTTGGACGTTACTTTTTTATTTCTTCCTTAAAATTTTCCGTAAAAATTCTAATCAATTAAATTGGAATAAATAATTGTTAAAAACTATTTAACGAAATTAATTATATTATGACATTATAACATACCGTAAATCCGCTATTTGAATGCCCGGGCATTCTATTGTTCAACCCCTCAAAAAAAGGGCATAATATTTTTTAATATTTATTTTGCGAATCAATTTCATTTTTATTTGTTATATTGATTTTGCATATTTATTAGTTGTACATCTGAAATAAATTATATTAATAACATTTTATTGACAGAATATTTATTTTTAAAATGTTGCACTTTGGTTGCTCTATTAGCTCATAAAACTTTCAGAAGATTTATTGAGTTTAAAAAAATTGTAACAAAAAAAATTGCCATAATTTATAGAAAACTATAAAAAAAAATTCTATTTTATTTTTTGATGGAATAAAATATTCTTTTTAGTATTTCTTTAAATAATTTTTATATTTCTAATTTCTTATCCTCGTTCGCGTCCCACGGTCTAATCCCAATTTAAGAATATAGCAATTTATTATGTGTATCGGGCCGTCGAGATGTTTGGAATGCCGATGTGGCCAGCAAAACCAAGGAACTGCGACCGGCGATCATTCACAGCATTTTCTTATGTAAGTATTTGTCATCATTGATTTCATTGAATTTTCCAATGTTTTTTGTTCATTTTTTAGAATGTTTACTCAATTTTCGGCATTTTGTGTTTTTGCCGTACTGATTGTTTTTTTGCGGCACTGTTTTATGCTGTTTGCTACAAGCCATTTTTCCCTCCTTTTTGCTTGCCTCAGCATTCAGCCGGGCGCCCCGCTCACCGAATTTCACCGGCTAATCAGCAGCAAATTTTTCACCCCCCTTATCTGCCAATTTCTGCTCCTTCCGTTGTGCGCTTTTCATTTATGTATTCTCCAAATTTGGAGGTATTTATTCTTTAGGGTGGAAGGGTCGTAGGGGAGTGAACGAATCTACTGTAAAAGATACTAAATTTAATTAATTATTAAACCCTTTAAGGTGATTTTCCCCCCGCCTTACTGCACCCGCCTCCGCCGTACGCTGAAAGCCCGTGGGTGGACCGACGGATGGGGACATTTCACAGGGCCGACCTCGGGGCTATAATATAAAATTATATTAATATATAACTTATTAATACCTACAACCCCAAAACCCGTTCTAAAATTTTTTAATTTTTCTATTGACTAATTATGAAAAAATTATTTTTTTAAATTGGGATTTTCAACCAAATTTTTGCAGACTTGGCCAAAGCAACGCATCCATGGCAGAGAGCTCACATTGATTTCTTCCTTTCTTCGGAAAAATTACTTGATCATTATAGACGCCTATTCAAAATACTCAGAAGTTTTTTGAGTGGCAACCAAATCGACGGCCACAAAACAACAAACTTCGGTATTGTTTAGTCGTCACGTATTACCTGAAATTTTGGTATCCGACAATGGAACTCAATTTACCAGCAATGAATTTTCAAAATTCATTTCCAACAATGGCATTTCTCACCTCTTCTCTGCGCCATATAACCCAATGTCAAATGCCAAGCGGAAAGATTTGTAGACACGTTTAAGAGGACATTCCGAAGCATCTGTGCTCTCTCACCCGTCCACTCACTGTCTCTAATTATTCTCTTACGCATCTGTACTCTCTCACCCGCCCACAAACTGCTCTCTCCCATCCTGCACTCTCTCATCTCATCTCTGACTGCTCTCTTGCACATCTGTACTCTCTCACCCGCCCACAGACTGTTCTCTCCCAGCCTGCACTCTCTCATCTCATCTCTGACTGCTCTCTTCCATCCTGCACTCTTTCATTTCATCTCTAACTGTTCTCTTCTGTCCCTGAACTCTCATCCTCCCACTGACTATCTCTAACTGTTCTCTCCCTTTTATTATCATTTTGGTTTTTTGTTAGTGTTTTTTATTTTTTATTAAGTCTTTATTTTCGTATAAGAATAAGTAGGCTTTAAAAATTTTATAAAATATTTTTTTATTGAGTTTATATTTTTGTATAAATAAATTTAAAATTTTTGGCTAATTTCTATTCTTGGCCTTAAATTTCTCTTTTCAACTATTATCAATGATATTTATTATTTAGGTAATATTATTGCTTTCATTTCAATAGTAATTTGACTTTAAATTTTTTATGGCTTTTGGTTCTTCATGCCTGACATTTTCATGCTCTCCGAAATCGCATTGCATTTTTCGTTTAACCTTGGATTCTATTTCTTATAATTGTTTTATTTAAATCGTTTTTAAATTTTAATAAATTTTTTTGAAACCAGCTATTTATGCATTTAAAGCATTATTTTTTATATTTTTATGTTTTTATTTTATTAAATAATTTAAATTAATATTGCTACAAAATTTTGGACAAATTTGAATTTTATTTTTTTGAAAAATAAATTATTTTGGTATTATTTTTATTAAATTATTTATTGCTGATAACTGATTAATATATATTTTAATTGCTATTTAAAATTAAATTTTGCAGATTTCCATATAAAAAAGATATTCATACTAGGATCTCGACTAAATATGCTAAATTTTTGGTTTTTGTGGTAGAGCGCTGAATAACTAACTCTAAATAATAAACAAAGATGATAAACTTAGTATTTCACCTTACAAAGCGAATAGAATAGAATAGCAAAAATATATACAATAATTTGAGTCAAAAACTGATGTTTGATTTTAAATATTTCCCTCTTCCAGCTATTTATTTTTATAGTAAATTTAAATTGCATTCAATATAAATAGTACACATAATAAATTGCTATATTCTTAAATTGGGATTAGACCGTGGGACGCGAACGAGGATAAGAAATTAGAAATATAAAAGTTATTTTAAAGAAATACTAAAAAGAATATTTTATTCCATCAAAAAATAAAATAGAAATTTTTTTTATAGTTTTCTATAAATTATGGCAATTTTTTTTTGTTACAACTTTTTTAAACTCAATAAATCTTCTGAAAGTTTTATGAGCTAATAGAGCAACCAAAGTGCAACATTTAAAAAATAAATATTCTGCCAATAAAATGTTATTAATATACAAATATGCAAAATCAATATAACAAATAAAAATGAAATTGATTTGCAAAATAAATAATAAAAATATTTTGACTTTACACAATTAAAAAATAACAATTGGGATCGGTGCAAAAAATTGCCGATGCTTTTCTTTTGTAATCCCAACCCACAAAACTTATAATGCTTTAGCGCGAGTAAAATATAATATAATGATTATATTAAAAACAAAAATTTAAATAATAGTTTTCGTTCACCAGAATATTACAAAATTTAACAAAGCAAAAACAATATTTGGACGTTACTTTTTTATTTCTTCCTTAAAATTTTCCGTAAAAATTCTAATCAATTAAATTGGAATAAATAATTGTTAAAAACTATTTAACGAAATTAATTATATTATGACATTATAACATACCGTAAATCCGCTATTTGAATGCCCGGGCATTCTATTGTTCAACCCCTCAAAAAAAGGGCATAATATTTTTTAATATTTATTTTGCGAATCAATTTCATTTTTATTTGTTATATTGATTTTGCATATTTATTAGTTGTACATCTGAAATAAATTATATTAATAACATTTTATTGACAGAATATTTATTTTTAAAATGTTGCACTTTGGTTGCTCTATTAGCTCATAAAACTTTCAGAAGATTTATTGAGTTTAAAAAAATTGTAACAAAAAAAATTGCCATAATTTATAGAAAACTATAAAAAAAAATTCTATTTTATTTTTTGATGGAATAAAATATTCTTTTTAGTATTTCTTTAAATAATTTTTATATTTCTAATTTCTTATCCTCGTTCGCGTCCCACGGTCTAATCCCAATTTAAGAATATAGCAATTTATTATGTGTATCGGGCCGTCGAGATGTTTGGAATGCCGATGTGGCCAGCAAAACCAAGGAACTGCGACCGGCGATCATTCACAGCATTTTCTTATGTAAGTATTTGTCATCATTGATTTCATTGAATTTTCCAATGTTTTTTGTTCATTTTTTAGAATGTTTACTCAATTTTCGGCATTTTGTGTTTTTGCCGTACTGATTGTTTTTTTGCGGCACTGTTTTATGCTGTTTGCTACAAGCCATTTTTCCCTCCTTTTTGCTTGCCTCAGCATTCAGCCGGGCGCCCCGCTCACCGAATTTCACCGGCTAATCAGCAGCAAATTTTTCACCCCCCTTATCTGCCAATTTCTGCTCCTTCCGTTGTGCGCTTTTCATTTGGTATGTATTCTCCAAATTTGGAGGTATTTATTCTTTAGGGGGATGGAAGGGGTACGGTAGGGGAGTGAACGAATTACTGTAAAAGATATTTGACTAATTTAATTAATTATTAAACCCTTAAGGTGATTTTCCGCCACCGCCGGCTTACTGCACCCGCCTCCGCCGTACGCTGAAATTGCCCGTGGGTGGACCGACGGATGGGGGACATTTCACAGGGCCGACCTCGGGGGCTGGACAAACTAGGTAATATATTAATTTACTTATTAACTTATTAATACCTAGTCAACCCCAAAACCCGTTCTAAAATTTTTTAATTTTTCTATTTGTCTAATTATGAAAATTAATTATTATTTTTTTAAATTGGGATTTTCAACCAAATTTTGCAGACTTGGCCAAAGCAACGCATCCATGGCAGAGAGCTCACATTGATTTTCTGGTCCTTTCTTCGGAAAAGATTACTTGATCATTATAGACGCCTATTCAAAATACTCAGAAGTTTTTGAGATGGCAACCAAATCGACGGCAGCCACAAACAACAAACTTCGGTATTTGTTTAGTCGTCACGTATTACCTGAAATTTTGGTATCCGACAATGGAACTCAATTTACCAGCAATGAATTTTCAAAATTCATTTCCAACAATGGCATTTCTCACCTCTTCTCTGCGCCATATAACCCAATGTCAAATGGCCAAGCGGAAAGATTTGTAGACACGTTTAAGAGGACATTCCGAAGCATCTGTGCTCTCTCACCCGTCCACTCACTGTCTCTAATTATTCTCTTACGCATCTGTACTCTCTCACCCGCCCACAAACTGCTCTCTCCCATCCTGCACTCTCTCATCTCATCTCTGACTGCTCTCTTGCACATCTGTACTCTCTCACCCGCCCACAGACTGTTCTCTCCCAGCCTGCACTCTCTCATCTCATCTCTGACTGCTCTCTTCCATCCTGCACTCTTTCATTTCATCTCTAACTGTTCTCTTCTGTCCCTGAACTCTCATCCTCCCACTGACTATCTCTAACTGTTCTCTCCCTCTCTCACGTACCTGTACTCCCAAATAAAATGACCTTTTCTATTATTAGATTTCCGGAACAATGGTTGTTTGTCGGCCAATGGTTCAGATGTTATCGGATTATGCTTTTTTGTAAGTTTTGGGGGCTAATTCTTCATTTGTTCAAAATTCGGCTGTTGCCAAGTTATAAACTGTGGGTTGATCAAAGGCCGTCGCATGTGCATCGATGCGCTCAATGCGATCGCTGAGCTCCCTCAGCTTCGTGAGTAGCTGGTCACGTGCATACAAACTGGCTAATCTGTACTCTCTCATCTCAGCTCTGACAGCTCTCTTCCATTTCTGCACTCTCTCACCCGCCCACTGACTGCGCCCTTCTATCCATTGACCATCTCTGACTGATCTCTTCAGTCTCTGCACTCTCTCACCCGTCTCTTATACATCTGTACTCTCTCATCTCAGCTCTGACAGCTCTCTTCCATTTCTGCACTCTCTCACCCGCCCACTGACTGCGCCCTTCTATCCATTGACCATCTCTGACTGATCTCTTCCATCTCTGCACTCTCTCACCCGTATTTAAGATCCGCAACCCCGATGAACGCAACTTTTGTCTGTTCTACGCATTGCAAGCAACGATGGTCACCAAAACATGCAATTGGCCTCGATGGAAATTTTTTTATTACTTGAACAACCAACACGGACAGCAGGGACAACTCCAGCATGACGCAATTCAACTGATGCAGCAGGTTAATGCACCAATGGACTTGGACGGTTACGACGCCGACACGTTCGTGCCATTGGTCATAGACCACTGGAACAACACGCAGCGACAACATCGCTTCGCAGTGTTCATCCCGAGTCGGGATACCGACTGAATCCCGATCCCGATCAATCCCGAACATTTTGGAAAAACGATCGAAACGGATCCCGAGTCGGGATCCCGACCGAATCCCGATGAATCCCGAAGATTTTTTTCGGGATCCCGCGGGATTATCGGGATTTGCTAAAACCCAATTTTTTTATTGCCTTTTTAATTTTTAGTTTTGTGCTAAGTTTTGTTCAAATGTTTATCTAATATTTATAATTGATCAATTCGATTGTGAAAAATAGGGATGGTAATTATATTAGGTTTTTATATATTTTTTTCCAAAATTAGAATATCTATGGTCAAAAATTAGAACATTTAACAACATTGATTTAAATATTTTTATAATTTAATCAATTAATGTCAATTTCTGTATTTTCGCCTCCTATTATCATTTTAAACAATTTTAAGGAAATTAGAAAATCGTAAACTGCATCGGGATCAAAAATCAAGAATTTTTTTCGCAGTGAATTTTTTCAAAAACTTTAGGGGAACAGGGGGGAGGCCGGTGGTGCTGATAGGCGCCGCCGGGAAAATTTTAAATTTGAAATGTAATTTGTTAACAGAATTTATCAAATGACAATATTTTTTTAATTTAAAATTCAAGATCTTAATTAAAAAATGGAGATTTTTCGAAAAATTATCGTGACTTCACAGTCCCGCGGGATTCCCGCGGGAATTGATGTAAAATGGTCGCGGGAGGGATCCCGAATTTAATCCAGCGGGATCCCGATGAAATCCGATCCCGATCAATTCCGATGAATTTAAAAAATCGCTCGGGACGGATCCCGAGGTCGGGATCCCGAATTTAATCCAGCGGGATCCCGATGAAATCCCGCGGGATCCCGAAGAAATCCCGCGGGATCCCGATCCCGTCCGGTCTCTATTTTGCAGACGGAACAGCTGTGGCTTCCTCCATAAATTGCTTTACAAACACAGCAAAAAGACTCCATTGGTAAATATATGGAATTTTTCAATTTTTTCATGTAAAATACAGAAATTCTGTAACAAAAATGCATTAAAAATAATTATTTTTTGCCGTGCTGACATTTTTGGCGACATGTTTAAAAAAAAATCAAAAATTTTTCACTAAACAAATCAGTCGAAAAATAATCCCACAGTCTCTATTAATCACGCAGTCTCTAATTATCCCCTGTATTCTGAGGAGGTTGAAAAATAATCTCCCATGGGCTATAATTAGAGCATATACGGTATTTGCGGTGAACGGTTCTGCCAAGTGTGCAACAACTTCCACAGCACAGAGCGAGGCTGCTTCATTCAGCCCCTGGAGCCCAAGGAGCAGGATCCGTATCGCATTGTCGCATTCGATTTGGAGACAATGCAGCACTTGCCCGCTCAGCAGTCCGCAAAGTGAGAGCATTTGCCCAATTTCATCGCAGCACGTATTGCCTGCCCTGACTGTATTGAGAACAACAGTGGAAAGCGGCAACAGCGGAGTGTGCAGTGTGCGGTCCCCACCGTACAGTGACCTTCTCCCAACGCCCATTCAACGACACTGTCGTTGACAAGCAAGTTATAGCGGACAACCCGTTGGAAGCCTTTGTCAGTTGGCTCATCAACGACTTGCCTATCAGCTACGACACTTATGCTTACTCCCACTTTGGTGGTCGTTTTGATATGGTGTTGGTCTTCCGTGAACGTTTAAACGAGGATTTAATCCTGACATGATTCGCAATGTAACGATATTTTTTGGTATTTTAATCATTTTTTAATTTAGGGCAACAAGCTTTATCAAATGAAAGTTCGGAAGCAGAAGCGACGTAATCCCAACGTTGTCTTCCGGGACTCATTTAACCTGATGCCGATGCCCTAGCTTCGCTTGTCCCTTCTTTTGGCTTGGATGTGGAGGATAAGCCATTCTTCCCCCACATGGCCAACCTCCAGACAACTACGGACGGCAGATTCACCCAACGCAGGAAGACTACTTGGTCAGCGGAATGATGCCTGACAAGAGCAAAAAATTCGACCTATGGTATGAACAACACCGACAACAGCCGCTTCTGTTGGATGAGGCGTTGGCTTCATATTGCACCAACGACGTGGAGATATTGATGGCTGCACTGGTGGCATTCCGTCGGGAGTTTTTTGAAGTCTCGCGCAGAAACGAAGGAATTGTGGCTGAGCGTGCTGCCTCGAATGAACACCACGACGGCATTGACGCTCTACGTGAATGAATGACAATTGCCGGCGCATGTATGAAGCACTTCCGGACTAATCATCTCCCCGCTGAGCACTTGGCCATTGTTCCGGAGAGGGGCTACGACAATGCCCAAAACCAGTCGTTGCTGGCACTTCGCTTCTTTCATTGGTATGCGGAGGAGCATGGCGTTGTGGTGCAGACGGCTCACTCGGCAGGCGGAGAAAAGAAAATTGGACAGTATTCCGTGGATGGATGGATTGAAGCCGAGCGCCGAGTGATTGAAGACAACGGTAATTTCAGATCCAAAATATTTTGATTGAACCCAAAAAATTTTGTAGGATGCGTTTGGCATGGTTGTAAGGAATGCATTCCCAGCGACAACATGCTGCTACCCAATGGAAAGTCGGCAGGCGAAGTGAGAGAGAGGGACGCGAAGAGGCTGGAGTTCATCAAAAGTCAAGTGGGGCGAGTGGATGTCTACTGGGAATGTCAAATTGAGAGAATGCTGAGGTGAGACAGAAATATGCGGAAAAGTTTTGCCGATTACGTGGATGACGGGCCGTTGGACATTCGAGAGGCATTCATGGGTGGAAGAACGGGACCACTCAAACTGTACCACAAGGCGGGAGAGGGCGAGAAAATCTCGTACTTTGAGTTCACGTCCCTCTACCCGTATGTGAAGTGAGTTTTGAGAAATTAAAATTTGAGTAAAATTAATGAATTTTAGCTTACCTGCATATCAATAGAATTGAATGTAGCATTGGACGAAGGCTACCGCGTCACGAAGGTGTTCCGGGTGCTGGAGTACGAGCAAAGCGACGACAAACTCTTCCGCCCGTACATTGCCGAATTCATGGCCCAAAAGATTGAGGCGAGCGGCTTTGACGCCAACATAAAAGGAGATGTAGAGAAAGAGCAGCAATTTGTCCGCGAATGCCACAACATGTTTGGGATCAGCATCAACTCGGACAATATGATCGTCAACAAGGGCAAGCGGTCATTAGTAAAGCTGTGTCTAAACAACCTGTGGGGGCGCTTCTCGTTGCGCAACTTTAGCCTTGCTCAGACCCTCATAACGGATGACCCGGTGGTCTTGGGTGAATACCTAAACAACAGATCCGTTGACGTCACATCCATCGATGAGCTGGACGCTGACCATATTCTGATCAGCTATGTGCAGAAGAAGGAGTGGGTGGAGGAGCACGAGTGCTCCAACATTGGTGAGACTTTTTTGGTTTGCATAATTTATTTAAATTTTCATTAATCTCAGTCTGGACTACATCGGCAGCCCGTCTTCTTCTGCTCAGGGATATGCAGGCTGTGGTGAGAACCCCCGGATGTCGGTTGCTCTACACTGACACAAATTCGCTGATTTTCGCCCATCTTATCGGCATGTGTCCACTGAAAATAGGGCCGCACTTGGGACAGTTCACCGATGAATATCCCAAGCATGAGATTGCCGAGATTTGCAGTGGCGGGCAAAACAGGTTATTTTTCCAATTTTATTGATTTGTAAAATTGGAAAAAATTCAGTACGGGTTGAAATTGAAGCGTAATGGACAGCAGGAGTTTGTGTTAAAGCTGAGAGGCATCACGCTCAACTACGACGTGATGCAGAATCAGTCCCTCTGCTACGACACGTGAAGTGTTGCGGTACGCCGAAACAGGAGAGTACGAACGAATCAATGTGATTTTTTCTTCGCTTCTTCCGCCCTCTTCTTTCTCGCTCTCTCTCTCTTTCTCTGCCCTCCCCTCTTTTGCTAACGGTGCTTTCGCCAGCCACTGACTGTGCCCCCGCACCCCTCTATATTTGATCCAATAATTCCACCTTAATTTTATTTGTTTTTTTTTTGAATTTTTATTTTCATTGTACCTCTGCACCAATCGGCGCCACCCCATCGGCCCCAAGCAGCATTTTAAAGTCTGTTAATTCGTTAAAATTTGTTTTGCCAAATATATCAAATATTTCTTTTCTTTTGTTTTATTTCCGAGATAGAAATTTAAAATTTATTTATTTAAATGTAACAAAATATTTAGATTCACTTGCATGGACAGTGGAATGTTCATCCCGTTGTATGTACAATTTATTTTAAATTGATTAAGTTGCATGAACAGTGAATGTTTACATTCCTATAGCATTTTGAAATTTGTTTTACTTATATATATTTTTGTGGTTTTACAAATTATATTTGTCATTTATAAATTTAGGCGTCTTAAATTTTGATATTTTTCAATTGAATTTTAAAAGTAATTGAAAGAAAACCTTTGGATTTGAAACTAAAAACATTAAAAATTAATATTACTAAATTAAAATTATTAAGTCTCAGCACGGCCAAAAAGATATTTATTTTGAAAAGAACCTTTAAAAGTAAATGTGTAGTTTTCTACTGATATGTGAGTGTAAATTTTTCCTAATTTTAAGTTTTTTAAATTAAAAATATATAATTTCAATTAAAAGAAATGTAGTTTTTTCGAGAAAATGTCAATTGATGAATCATTGCGAGCCTTTGTTTAGTTTTACAATTACCATAATTTTTTTTATTTCGCGTGAACTGATAAAAAGTTTAATAAAAATTGCTTTTATATGATATAAATGCCCAATTTATATATTTTATGTCATAAGCTAAAATAGAACAAAATTTTGTTCAAATATTTGGGGGGAGCGCTCATACCGCCCCTTAAATTTGTCGTAGAGGTGTCCAAAAAATCTACCTATATTCGGAATTTACGCCTCAGAAAACACACAGAAGACATTTTTACCAAGACAAATTTTCTAGTAGATTTGTCTACTATTTCCATTAATCCCTGTTTAATTCTTTGTTAAACTAAATTAATTATAATTTATCCTTTTTATTTATTATCATATGAATTTAATTATTAGAATAGATTTTTTCTTCAATTATCTCTTATCTTTGTATTGTATTATGTATGTATTAATATATTTGTTTAATAATAAACTTATATTATAATTGTTGATTTATTTATTAAATGTTCTTTATATACCCATTTTAATCTGATATTTAAAAACTAACCGCATCTTTTTTATTATCATTTTGGTTTTTTGTTAGTGTTTTTTATTTTTTATTAAGTCTTTATTTTCGTATAAGAATAAGTAGGCTTTAAAAATTTTATAAAATATTTTTTTATTGAGTTTATATTTTTGTATAAATAAATTTAAAATTTTTGGCTAATTTCTATTCTTGGCCTTAAATTTCTCTTTTCAACTATTATCAATGATATTTATTATTTAGGTAATATTATTGCTTTCATTTCAATAGTAATTTGACTTTAAATTTTTTATGGCTTTTGGTTCTTCATGCCTGACATTTTCATGCTCTCCGAAATCGCATTGCATTTTTCGTTTAACCTTGGATTCTATTTCTTATAATTGTTTTATTTAAATCGTTTTTAAATTTTAATAAATTTTTTTGAAACCAGCTATTTATGCATTTAAAGCATTATTTTTTATATTTTTATGTTTTTATTTTATTAAATAATTTAAATTAATATTGCTACAAAATTTTGGACAAATTTGAATTTTATTTTTTGAAAAATAAATTATTTTGGTATTATTTTTATTAAATTATTTATTGCTGATAACTGATTAATATATATTTTAATTGCTATTTAAAATTAAATTTTGCAGATTTCCATATAAAAAAGATATTCATACTAGGATCTCGACTAAATATGCTAAATTTTTGGTTTTTGTGGTAGAGCGCTGAATAACTAACTCTAAATAATAAACAAAGATGATAAACTTAGTATTTCACCTTACAAAGCGAATAGAATAGAATAGCAAAAATATATACAATAATTTGAGTCAAAAACTGATGTTTGATTTTAAATATTTCCCTCTTCCAGCTATTTATTTTTATAGTAAATTTAAATTGCATTCAATATAAATAGTACACATAATAAATTGCTATATTCTTAAATTGGGATTAGACCGTGGGACGCGAACGAGGATAAGAAATTAGAAATATAAAAGTTATTTTAAAGAAATACTAAAAAGAATATTTTATTCCATCAAAAAATAAAATAGAAATTTTTTTTATAGTTTTCTATAAATTATGGCAATTTTTTTTTGTTACAACTTTTTTAAACTCAATAAATCTTCTGAAAGTTTTATGAGCTAATAGAGCAACCAAAGTGCAACATTTAAAAAATAAATATTCTGCCAATAAAATGTTATTAATATACAAATATGCAAAATCAATATAACAAATAAAAATGAAATTGATTTGCAAAATAAATAATAAAAATATTTTGACTTTACACAATTAAAAAATAACAATTGGGATCGGTGCAAAAAATTGCGATGCTTTTCTTTTGTAATCCCAACCCACAAAACTTATAATGCTTTAGCGCGAGTAAAATATAATATAATGATTATATTAAAAACAAAAATTTAAATAATAGTTTTCGTTCACCAGAATATTACAAAATTTAACAAAGCAAAAACAATATTTGGACGTTACTTTTTTATTTCTTCCTTAAAATTTTCCGTAAAAATTCTAATCAATTAAATTGGAATAAATAATTGTTAAAAACTATTTAACGAAATTAATTATATTATGACATTATAACATACCGTAAATCCGCTATTTGAATGCCCGGGCATTCTATTGTTCAACCCCTCAAAAAAAGGGCATAATATTTTTTAATATTTATTTTGCGAATCAATTTCATTTTTATTTGTTATATTGATTTTGCATATTTATTAGTTGTACATCTGAAATAAATTATATTAATAACATTTTATTGACAGAATATTTATTTTTAAAATGTTGCACTTTGGTTGCTCTATTAGCTCATAAAACTTTCAGAAGATTTATTGAGTTTAAAAAAATTGTAACAAAAAAAATTGCCATAATTTATAGAAAACTATAAAAAAAAATTCTATTTTATTTTTTGATGGAATAAAATATTCTTTTTAGTATTTCTTTAAATAATTTTTATATTTCTAATTTCTTATCCTCGTTCGCGTCCCACGGTCTAATCCCAATTTAAGAATATAGCAATTTATTATGTGTATCGGGCCGTCGAGATGTTTGGAATGCCGATGTGGCCAGCAAAACCAAGGAACTGCGACCGGCGATCATTCACAGCATTTTCTTATGTAAGTATTTGTCATCATTGATTTCATTGAATTTTCCAATGTTTTTTGTTCATTTTTTAGAATGTTTACTCAATTTTCGGCATTTTGTGTTTTTGCCGTACTGATTGTTTTTTTGCGGCACTGTTTTATGCTGTTTGCTACAAGCCATTTTTCCCTCCTTTTTGCTTGCCTCAGCATTCAGCCGGGCGCCCCGCTCACCGAATTTCACCGGCTAATCAGCAGCAAATTTTTCACCCCCCTTATCTGCCAATTTCTGCTCCTTCCGTTGTGCGCTTTTCATTTGGTATGTATTCTCCAAATTTGGAGGTATTTATTCTTTAGGGGGATGGAAGGGGTACGGTAGGGGAGTGAACGAATTACTGTAAAAGATATTTGACTAATTTAATTAATTATTAAACCCTTAAGGTGATTTTCCGCCACCGCCGGCTTACTGCACCCGCCTCCGCCGTACGCTGAAATTGCCCGTGGGTGGACCGACGGATGGGGGACATTTCACAGGGCCGACCTCGGGGGCTGGACAAACTAGGTAATATATTAATTTACTTATTAACTTATTAATACCTAGTCAACCCCAAAACCCGTTCTAAAATTTTTTAATTTTTCTATTTTGTCTAATTATGAAAATTAATTATTATTTTTTTAAATTGGGATTTTCAACCAAATTTTGCAGACTTGGCCAAAGCAACGCATCCATGGCAGAGAGCTCACATTGATTTTCTGGTCCTTTCTTCGGAAAAGATTACTTGATCATTATAGACGCCTATTCAAAATACTCAGAAGTTTTTGAGATGGCAACCAAATCGACGGCAGCCACAAACAACAAACTTCGGTATTTGTTTAGTCGTCACGTATTACCTGAAATTTTGGTATCCGACAATGGAACTCAATTTACCAGCAATGAATTTTCAAAATTCATTTCCAACAATGGCATTTCTCACCTCTTCTCTGCGCCATATAACCCAATGTCAAATGGCCAAGCGGAAAGATTTGTAGACACGTTTAAGAGGACATTCCGAAGCATCTGTGCTCTCTCACCCGTCCACTCACTGTCTCTAATTATTCTCTTACGCATCTGTACTCTCTCACCCGCCCACAAACTGCTCTCTCCCATCCTGCACTCTCTCATCTCATCTCTGACTGCTCTCTTGCACATCTGTACTCTCTCACCCGCCCACAGACTGTTCTCTCCCAGCCTGCACTCTCTCATCTCATCTCTGACTGCTCTCTTCCATCCTGCACTCTTTCATTTCATCTCTAACTGTTCTCTTCTGTCCCTGAACTCTCATCCTCCCACTGACTATCTCTAACTGTTCTCTCCCTTTTATTATCATTTTGGTTTTTTGTTAGTGTTTTTTATTTTTTATTAAGTCTTTATTTTCGTATAAGAATAAGTAGGCTTTAAAAATTTTATAAAATATTTTTTTATTGAGTTTATATTTTTGTATAAATAAATTTAAAATTTTTGGCTAATTTCTATTCTTGGCCTTAAATTTCTCTTTTCAACTATTATCAATGATATTTATTATTTAGGTAATATTATTGCTTTCATTTCAATAGTAATTTGACTTTAAATTTTTTATGGCTTTTGGTTCTTCATGCCTGACATTTTCATGCTCTCCGAAATCGCATTGCATTTTTCGTTTAACCTTGGATTCTATTTCTTATAATTGTTTTATTTAAATCGTTTTTAAATTTTAATAAATTTTTTTGAAACCAGCTATTTATGCATTTAAAGCATTATTTTTTATATTTTTATGTTTTTATTTTATTAAATAATTTAAATTAATATTGCTACAAAATTTTGGACAAATTTGAATTTTATTTTTTGAAAAATAAATTATTTTGGTATTATTTTTATTAAATTATTTATTGCTGATAACTGATTAATATATATTTTAATTGCTATTTAAAATTAAATTTTGCAGATTTCCATATAAAAAAGATATTCATACTAGGATCTCGACTAAATATGCTAAATTTTTGGTTTTTGTGGTAGAGCGCTGAATAACTAACTCTAAATAATAAACAAAGATGATAAACTTAGTATTTCACCTTACAAAGCGAATAGAATAGAATAGCAAAAATATATACAATAATTTGAGTCAAAAACTGATGTTTGATTTTAAATATTTCCCTCTTCCAGCTATTTATTTTTATAGTAAATTTAAATTGCATTCAATATAAATAGTACACATAATAAATTGCTATATTCTTAAATTGGGATTAGACCGTGGGACGCGAACGAGGATAAGAAATTAGAAATATAAAAGTTATTTTAAAGAAATACTAAAAAGAATATTTTATTCCATCAAAAAATAAAATAGAATTTTTTTTTATAGTTTTCTATAAATTATGGCAATTTTTTTTGTTACAACTTTTTTAAACTCAATAAATCTTCTGAAAGTTTTATGAGCTAATAGAGCAACCAAAGTGCAACATTTAAAAAATAAATATTCTGCCAATAAAATGTTATTAATATACAAATATGCAAAATCAATATAACAAATAAAAATGAAATTGATTTGCAAAATAAATAATAAAAAATATTTTGACTTTACACAATTAAAAAATAACAATTGGGATCGGTGCAAAAAATTGCCGATGCTTTTCTTTTGTAATCCCAACCCACAAAACTTATAATGCTTTAGCGCGAGTAAAATATAATATAATGATTATATTAAAAACAAAAATTTAAATAATAGTTTTCGTTCACCAGAATATTACAAAATTTAACAAAGCAAAAACAATATTTGGACGTTACTTTTTTATTTCTTCCTTAAAATTTTCCGTAAAAATTCTAATCAATTAAATTGGAATAAATAATTGTTAAAAACTATTTAACGAAATTAATTATATTATGACATTATAACATACCGTAAATCCGCTATTTGAATGCCCGGGCATTCTATTGTTCAACCCCTCAAAAAAAGGGCATAATATTTTTTAATATTTTTTTGCGAATCAATTTCATTTTTATTTGTTATATTGATTTTGCATATTTATTAGTTGTACATCTGAAATAAATTATATTAATAACATTTTATTGACAGAATATTTATTTTTAAAATGTTGCACTTTGGTTGCTCTATTAGCTCATAAAACTTTCAGAAGATTTATTGAGTTTAAAAAAATTGTAACAAAAAAAATTGCCATAATTTATAGAAAACTATAAAAAAAAATTCTATTTTATTTTTTGATGGAATAAAATATTCTTTTTAGTATTTCTTTAAATAATTTTTATATTTCTAATTTCTTATCCTCGTTCGCGTCCCACGGTCTAATCCCAATTTAAGAATATAGCAATTTATTATGTGTATCGGGCCGTCGAGATGTTTGGAATGCCGATGTGGCCAGCAAAACCAAGGAACTGCGACCGGCGATCATTCACAGCATTTTCTTATGTAAGTATTTGTCATCATTGATTTCATTGAATTTTCCAATGTTTTTTGTTCATTTTTTAGAATGTTTACTCAATTTTCGGCATTTTGTGTTTTTGCCGTACTGATTGTTTTTTTGCGGCACTGTTTTATGCTGTTTGCTACAAGCCATTTTTCCCTCCTTTTTGCTTGCCTCAGCATTCAGCCGGGCGCCCCGCTCACCGAATTTCACCGGCTAATCAGCAGCAAATTTTTCACCCCCCTTATCTGCCAATTTCTGCTCCTTCCGTTGTGCGCTTTTCATTTGGTATGTATTCTCCAAATTTGGAGGTATTTATTCTTTAGGGGGATGGAAGGGGTACGGTAGGGGAGTGAACGAATTACTGTAAAAGATATTTGACTAATTTAATTAATTATTAAACCCTTAAGGTGATTTTCCGCCACCGCCGGCTTACTGCACCCGCCTCCGCCGTACGCTGAAATTGCCCGTGGGTGGACCGACGGATGGGGGACATTTCACAGGGCCGACCTCGGGGGCTGGACAAACTAGGTAATATATTAAATTACTTATTAACTTATTAATACCTAGTCAACCCCAAAACCCGTTCTAAAATTTTTTAATTTTTCTATTTTGTCTAATTATGAAAATTAATTATTATTTTTTTAAATTGGGATTTTCAACCAAATTTTGCAGACTTGGCCAAAGCAACGCATCCATGGCAGAGAGCTCACATTGATTTTCTGGTCCTTTCTTCGGAAAAGATTACTTGATCATTATAGACGCCTATTCAAAATACTCAGAAGTTTTTGAGATGGCAACCAAATCGACGGCAGCCACAAACAACAAACTTCGGTATTTGTTTAGTCGTCACGTATTACCTGAAATTTTGGTATCCGACAATGGAACTCAATTTACCAGCAATGAATTTTCAAAATTCATTTCCAACAATGGCATTTCTCACCTCTTCTCTGCGCCATATAACCCAATGTCAAATGGGCAAGCGGAAAGATTTGTAGACACGTTTAAGAGGACATTCCGAAGCATCTGTGCTCTCTCACCCGTCCACTCACTGTCTCTAATTATTCTCTTACGCATCTGTACTCTCTCACCCGCCCACAAATGCCTCTCTCCCATCCTGCACTCTCTCATCTCATCTCTGACTGCTCTCTGGCACATCTGTACTCTCTCACCCGCCCACAGACTGTTCTCTCCCAGCCTGCACTCTCTCATCTCATCTCTGACTGCTCTCTTCCATCCTGCACTCTTTCATTTCATCTCTAACTGTTCTCTTCTGTCCCTGAACTCTCATCCTCCCACTGACTATCTCTAACTGTTCTCTCCCTCTCTCACGTACCTGTACTCCCAAATAAAATGACCTTTTCTATTATTAGATTTCCGGAACAATGGTTGTTTGTCGGCCAATGGTTCAGATGTTATCGGATTATGCTTTTTTGTAAGTTTTGGGGGCTAATTCTTCATTTGTTCAAAATTCGGCTGTTGCCAAGTTATAAACTGTGGGTTGATCAAAGGCCGTCGCATGTGCATCGATGCGCTCAATGCGATCGCTGAGCTCCCTCAGCTTCGTGAGTAGCTGGTCACGTGCATACAAACTGGCTAATCTGTACTCTCTCATCTCAGCTCTGACAGCTCTCTTCCATTTCTGCACTCTCTCACCCGCCCACTGACTGCGCCCTTCTATCCATTGACCATCTCTGACTGATCTCTTCAGTCTCTGCACTCTCTCACCCGTCTCTTATACATCTGTACTCTCTCATCTCAGCTCTGACAGCTCTCTTCCATTTCTGCACTCTCTCACCCGCCCACTGACTGCGCCCTTCTATCCATTGACCATCTCTGACTGATCTCTTCCATCTCTGCACTCTCTCACCCGTATTTAAGATCCGCAACCCCGATGAACGCAACTTTTGTCTGTTCTACGCATTGCAAGCAACGATGGTCACCAAAACATGCAATTGGCCTCGATGGAAATTTTTTTATTACTTGAACAACCAACACGGACAGCAGGGACAACTCCAGCATGACGCAATTCAACTGATGCAGCAGGTTAATGCACCAATGGACTTGGACGGTTACGACGCCGACACGTTCGTGCCATTGGTCATAGACCACTGGAACAACACGCAGCGACAACATCGCTTCGCAGTGTTCATCCCGAGTCGGGATACCGACTGAATCCCGATCCCGATCAATCCCGAACATTTTGGAAAAACGATCGAAACGGATCCCGAGTCGGGATCCCGACCGAATCCCGATGAATCCCGAAGATTTTTTTCGGGATCCCGCGGGATTATCGGGATTTGCTAAAACCCAATTTTTTTATTGCCTTTTTAATTTTTAGTTTTGTGCTAAGTTTTGTTCAAATGTTTATCTAATATTTATAATTGATCAATTCGATTGTGAAAAATAGGGATGGTAATTATATTAGGTTTTTATATATTTTTTTCCAAAATTAGAATATCTATGGTCAAAAATTAGAACATTTAACAACATGATTTAAATATTTTTATAATTTAATCAATTAATGTCAATTTCTGTATTTTCGCCTCCTATTATCATTTTAAACAATTTTAAGGAAATTAGAAAATCGTAAACTGGCATCGGGATCAAAAATCAAGAATTTTTTTCGCAGTGAATTTTTTCAAAAACTTTAGGGGAACAGGGGGGAGGGCGGTGGTGCTGATAGGCGCCGCCGGGAAAATTTTAAATTTGAAATGTAATTTGTTAACAGAATTTATCAAATGACAATATTTTTTAATTTAAAATTCAAGATCTTAATTAAAAAATGGAGATTTTTCGAAAAATTATCGTGACTTCAGTCCCGCGGGATCCCGCGGGATTGGTAAAATGGTCGGGAGGGATCCCGATTCGGGATCCCGATGAAATCCCGATCCCGATCAATTCCGATGAATTTAAAAAATCGCTCGGGACGGATCCCGAGGTCGGGATCCCGAATTTAATCCAGCGGGATCCCGATGAAATCCCGCGGGATCCCGAAGAAATCCCGCGGGATCCCGATCCCGTCCGGTCTCTATTTTGCAGACGGAACAGCTGTGGCTTCCTCCATAAATTGCTTTACAAACACAGCAAAAAGACTCCATTGGTAAATATATGGAATTTTTCAATTTTTTCATGTAAAATACAGAAATTCTGTAACAAAAATGCATTAAAAATAATTATTTTTTGCCGTGCTGACATTTTTGGCGACATGTTTAAAAAAAAATCAAAAATTTTTCACTAAACAAATCAGTCGAAAAATAATCCCACAGTCTCTATTAATCACGCAGTCTCTAATTATCCCCTGTATTCTGAGGAGGTTGAAAAATAATCTCCCATGGGCTATAATTAGAGCATATACGGTATTTGCGGTGAACGGTTCTGCCAAGTGTGCAACAACTTCCACAGCACAGAGCGAGGCTGCTTCATTCAGCCCCTGGAGCCCAAGGAGCAGGATCCGTATCGCATTGTCGCATTCGATTTGGAGACAATGCAGCACTTGCCCGCTCAGCAGTCCGCAAAGTGAGAGCATTTGCCCAATTTCATCGCAGCACGTATTGCCTGCCCTGACTGTATGAGAACAACAGTGGAAAGCGGCAACAGCGGAGTGTGCAGTGTGCGGTCCCCACCGTACAGTGACCTTCTCCCAACGCCCATTCAACGACACTGTCGTTGACAAGCAAGTTATAGCGGACAACCCGTTGGAAGCCTTTGTCAGTTGGCTCATCAACGACTTGCCTATCAGCTACGACACTTATGCTTACTCCCACTTTGGTGGTCGTTTTGATATGGTGTTGGTCTTCCGTGAACGTTTAAACGAGGATTTAATCCTGACATGATTCGCAATGTAACGATATTTTTTGGTATTTTAATCATTTTTTAATTTAGGGCAACAAGCTTTATCAAATGAAAGTTCGGAAGCAGAAGCGACGTAATCCCAACGTTGTCTTCCGGGACTCATTTAACCTGATGCCGATGCCCTAGCTTCGCTTGTCCCTTCTTTTGGCTTGGATGTGGAGGATAAGCCATTCTTCCCCCACATGGCCAACCTCCAGACAACTACGGACGGCAGATTCACCCAACGCAGGAAGACTACTTGGTCAGCGGAATGATGCCTGACAAGAGCAAAAAATTCGACCTATGGTATGAACAACACCGACAACAGCCGCTTCTGTTGGATGAGGCGTTGGCTTCATATTGCACCAACGACGTGGAGATATTGATGGCTGCACTGGTGGCATTCCGTCGGGAGTTTTTTGAAGTCTCGCGCAGAAACGAAGGAATTGTGGCTGAGCGTGCTGCCTCGAATGAACACCACGACGGCATTGACGCTCTACGTGAATGAATGACAATTGCCGGCGCATGTATGAAGCACTTCCGGACTAATCATCTCCCCGCTGAGCACTTGGCCATTGTTCCGGAGAGGGGCTACGACAATGCCCAAAACCAGTCGTTGCTGGCACTTCGCTTCTTTCATTGGTATGCGGAGGAGCATGGCGTTGTGGTGCAGACGGCTCACTCGGCAGGCGGAGAAAAGAAAATTGGACAGTATTCCGTGGATGGATGGATTGAAGCCGAGCGCCGAGTGATTGAAGACAACGGTAATTTCAGATCCAAAATATTTTGATTGAACCCAAAAAATTTTGTAGGATGCGTTTGGCATGGTTGTAAGGAATGCATTCCCAGCGACAACATGCTGCTACCCAATGGAAAGTCGGCAGGCGAAGTGAGAGAGAGGGACGCGAAGAGGCTGGAGTTCATCAAAAGTCAAGTGGGGCGAGTGGATGTCTACTGGGAATGTCAAATTGAGAGAATGCTGAGGTGAGACAGAAATATGCGGAAAAGTTTTGCCGATTACGTGGATGACGGGCCGTTGGACATTCGAGAGGCATTCATGGGTGGAAGAACGGGACCACTCAAACTGTACCACAAGGCGGGAGAGGGCGAGAAAATCTCGTACTTTGAGTTCACGTCCCTCTACCCGTATGTGAAGTGAGTTTTGAGAAATTAAAATTTGAGTAAAATTAATGAATTTTAGCTTACCTGCATATCAATAGAATTGAATGTAGCATTGGACGAAGGCTACCGCGTCACGAAGGTGTTCCGGGTGCTGGAGTACGAGCAAAGCGACGACAAACTCTTCCGCCCGTACATTGCCGAATTCATGGCCCAAAAGATTGAGGCGAGCGCTTTGACGCCAACATAAAAGGAGATGTAGAGAAAGAGCAGCAATTTGTCCGCGAATGCCACAACATGTTTGGGATCAGCATCAACTCGGACAATATGATCGTCAACAAGGGCAAGCGGTCATTAGTAAAGCTGTGTCTAAACAACCTGTGGGGGCGCTTCTCGTTGCGCAACTTTAGCCTTGCTCAGACCCTCATAACGGATGACCCGGTGGTCTTGGGTGAATACCTAAACAACAGATCCGTTGACGTCACATCCATCGATGAGCTGGACGCTGACCATATTCTGATCAGCTATGTGCAGAAGAAGGAGTGGGTGGAGGAGCACGAGTGCTCCAACATTGGTGAGACTTTTTTGGTTTGCATAATTTATTTAAATTTTCATTAATCTCAGTCTGGACTACATCGGCAGCCCGTCTTCTTCTGCTCAGGGATATGCAGGCTGTGGTGAGAACCCCCGGATGTCGGTTGCTCTACACTGACACAAATTCGCTGATTTTCGCCCATCTTATCGGCATGTGTCCACTGAAAATAGGGCCGCACTTGGGACAGTTCACCGATGAATATCCCAAGCATGAGATTGCCGAGATTTGCAGTGGCGGGCAAAACAGGTTATTTTTCCAATTTTATTGATTTGTAAAATTGGAAAAAATTCAGTACGGGTTGAAATTGAAGCGTAATGGACAGCAGGAGTTTGTGTTAAAGCTGAGAGGCATCACGCTCAACTACGACGTGATGCAGAATCAGTCCCTCTGCTACGACGACACGTGAAGTGTTGCGGTACGCCGAAACAGGAGAGTACGAACGAATCAATGTGATTTTTTCTTCGCTTCTTCCGCCCTCTTCTTTCTCGCTCTCTCTCTCTTTCTCTGCCCTCCCCCTCTTTTGCTAACGGTGCTTTCGCCAGCCACTGACTGTGCCCCCGCACCCCTCTATATTTGATCCAATAATTCCACCTTAATTTTATTTGTTTTTTTTTTGAATTTTTATTTTCATTGTACCTCTGCACCAATCGGCGCCACCCCATCGGCCCCAAGCAGCATTTTAAAGTCTGTTAATTCGTTAAAATTTGTTTTGCCAAATATATCAAATATTTCTTTTCTTTTGTTTTATTTCCGAGATAGAAATTTAAAATTTATTTATTTAAATGTAACAAAATATTTAGATTCACTTGCATGGACAGTGGAATGTTCATCCCGTTGTATGTACAATTTATTTTAAATTGATTAAGTTGCATGAACAGTGAATGTTTACATTCCTATAGCATTTTGAAATTTGTTTTACTTATATATATTTTTGTGGTTTTACAAATTATATTTGTCATTTATAAATTTAGGCGTCTTAAATTTTGATATTTTTCAATTGAATTTTAAAAGTAATTGAAAGAAAACCTTTGGATTTGAAACTAAAAACATTAAAAATTAATATTACTAAATTAAAATTATTAAGTCTCAGCACGGCCAAAAAGATATTTATTTTGAAAAGAACCTTTAAAAGTAAATGTGTAGTTTTCTACTGATATGTGAGTGTAAATTTTTCCTAATTTTAAGTTTTTTAAATTAAAAATATATAATTTCAATTAAAAGAAATGTAGTTTTTTCGAGAAAATGTCAATTGATGAATCATTGCGAGCCTTTGTTTAGTTTTACAATTACCATAATTTTTTTTATTTCGCGTGAACTGATAAAAAGTTTAATAAAAATTGCTTTTATATGATATAAATGCCCAATTTATATATTTTATGTCATAAGCTAAAATAGAACAAAATTTTGTTCAAATATTTGGGGGGAGCGCTCATACCGCCCCTTAAATTTGTCGTAGAGGTGTCCAAAAAATCTACCTATATTCGGAATTTACGCCTCAGAAAACACACAGAAGACATTTTTACCAAGACAAATTTTCTAGTAGATTTGTCTACTATTTCCATTAATCCCTGTTTAATTCTTTGTTAAACTAAATTAATTATAATTTATCCTTTTTATTTATTATCATATGAATTTAATTATTAGAATAGATTTTTTCTTCAATTATCTCTTATCTTTGTATTGTATTATGTATGTATTAATATATTTGTTTAATAATAAACTTATATTATAATTGTTGATTTATTTATTAAATGTTCTTTATATACCCATTTTAATCTGATATTTAAAAACTAACCGCATCTTTTTTATTATCATTTTGGTTTTTTGTTAGTGTTTTTTATTTTTTATTAAGTCTTTATTTTCGTATAAGAATAAGTAGGCTTTAAAAATTTTATAAAATATTTTTTTATTGAGTTTATATTTTTGTATAATTTCTATTCTTGGCCTTAAATTTCTCTTTTCAACTATTATCAATGATATTTATTATTTAGGTAATATTATTGCTTTCATTTCAATAGTAATTTGACTTTAAATTTTTTATGGCTTTTGGTTCTTCATGCCTGACATTTTCATGCTCTCCGAAATCGCATTGCATTTTTCGTTTAACCTTGGATTCTATTTCTTATAATTGTTTTATTTAAATCGTTTTTAAATTTTAATAAATTTTTTTGAAACCAGCTATTTATGCATTTAAAGCATTATTTTTTATATTTTTATGTTTTTATTTTATTAAATAATTTAAATTAATATTGCTACAAAATTTTGGACAAATTTGAATTTTATTTTTTGAAAAATAAATTATTTTGGTATTATTTTTATTAAATTATTTATTGCTGATAACTGATTAATATATATTTTAATTGCTATTTAAAATTAAATTTTGCAGATTTCCATATAAAAAAGATATTCATACTAGGATCTCGACTAAATATGCTAAATTTTTGGTTTTTGTGGTAGAGCGCTGAATAACTAACTCTAAATAATAAACAAAGATGATAAACTTAGTATTTCACCTTACAAAGCGAATAGAATAGAATAGCAAAAATATATACAATAATTTGAGTCAAAAACTGATGTTTGATTTTAAATATTTCCTCTTCCAGCTATTTATTTTTATAGTAAATTTAAATTGCATTCAATATAAATAGTACACATAATAAATTGCTATATTCTTAAATTGGGATTAGACCGTGGGACGCGAACGAGGATAAGAAATTAGAAATATAAAAGTTATTTTAAAGAAATACTAAAAAGAATATTTTATTCCATCAAAAAATAAAATAGAATTTTTTTTTATAGTTTTCTATAAATTATGGCAATTTTTTTTGTTACAACTTTTTTAAACTCAATAAATCTTCTGAAAGTTTTATGAGCTAATAGAGCAACCAAAGTGCAACATTTAAAAAATAAATATTCTGCCAATAAAATGTTATTAATATACAAATATGCAAAATCAATATAACAAATAAAAATGAAATTGATTTGCAAAATAAATAATAAAAATATTTTGACTTTACACAATTAAAAAATAACAATTGGGATCGGTGCAAAAAATTGTCGATGCTTTTCTTTTGTAATCCCAACCCACAAAACTTATAATGCTTTAGCGCGAGTAAAATATAATATAATGATTATATTAAAAACAAAAATTTAAATAATAGTTTTCGTTCACCAGAATATTACAAAATTTAACAAAGCAAAAACAATATTTGGACGTTACTTTTTTATTTCTTCCTTAAAATTTTCCGTAAAAATTCTAATCAATTAAATTGGAATAAATAATTGTTAAAAACTATTTAACGAAATTAATTATATTATGACATTATAACATACCGTAAATCCGCTATTTGAATGCCCGGGCATTCTATTGTTCAACCCCTCAAAAAAAGGGCATAATATTTTTTAATATTTATTTTGCGAATCAATTTCATTTTTATTTGTTATATTGATTTTGCATATTTATTAGTTGTACATCTGAAATAAATTATATTAATAACATTTTATTGACAGAATATTTATTTTTAAAATGTTGCACTTTGGTTGCTCTATTAGCTCATAAAACTTTCAGAAGATTTATTGAGTTTAAAAAAATTGTAACAAAAAAAATTGCCATAATTTTATAGAAAACTATAAAAAAAAATTCTATTTTATTTTTTGATGGAATAAAATATTCTTTTTAGTATTTCTTTAAATAATTTTTATATTTCTAATTTCTTATCCTCGTTCGCGTCCCACGGTCTAATCCCAATTTAAGAATATAGCAATTTATTATGTGTATCGGGCCGTCGAGATGTTTGGAATGCCGATGTGGCCAGCAAAACCAAGGAACTGCGACCGGCGATCATTCACAGCATTTTCTTATGTAAGTATTTGTCATCATTGATTTCATTGAATTTTCCAATGTTTTTTGTTCATTTTTTAGAATGTTTACTCAATTTTCGGCATTTTGTGTTTTTGCCGTACTGATTGTTTTTTTGCGGCACTGTTTTATGCTGTTTGCTACAAGCCATTTTTCCCTCCTTTTTGCTTGCCTCAGCATTCAGCCGGGCGCCCCGCTCACCGAATTTCACCGGCTAATCAGCAGCAAATTTTTCACCCCCCTTATCTGCCAATTTCTGCTCCTTCCGTTGTGCGCTTTTCATTTGGTATGTATTCTCCAAATTTGGAGGTATTTATTCTTTAGGGGGATGGAAGGGGTACGGTAGGGGAGTGAACGAATTACTGTAAAAGATATTTGACTAATTTAATTAATTATTAAACCCTTAAGGTGATTTTCCGCCACCGCCGGCTTACTGCACCCGCCTCCGCCGTACGCTGAAATTGCCCGTGGGTGGACCGACGGATGGGGGACATTTCACAGGGCCGACCTCGGGGGCTGGACAAACTAGGTAATATATTAATTTACTTATTAACTTATTAATACCTAGTCAACCCCAAAACCCGTTCTAAAATTTTTTAATTTTTCTATTTTGTCTAATTATGAAAATTAATTATTATTTTTTTAAATTGGGATTTTCAACCAAATTTTGCAGACTTGGCCAAAGCAACGCATCCATGGCAGAGAGCTCACATTGATTTTCTGGTCCTTTCTTCGGAAAAGATTACTTGATCATTATAGACGCCTATTCAAAATACTCAGAAGTTTTTGAGATGGCAACCAAATCGACGGCAGCCACAAACAACAAACTTCGGTATTTGTTTAGTCGTCACGTATTACCTGAAATTTTGGTATCCGACAATGGAACTCAATTTACCAGCAATGAATTTTCAAAATTCATTTCCAACAATGGCATTTCTCACCTCTTCTCTGCGCCATATAACCCAATGTCAAATGGCCAAGCGGAAAGATTTGTAGACACGTTTAAGAGGACATTCCGAAGCATCTGTGCTCTCTCACCCGTCCACTCACTGTCTCTAATTATTCTCTTACGCATCTGTACTCTCTCACCCGCCCACAAACTGCTCTCTCCCATCCTGCACTCTCTCATCTCATCTCTGACTGCTCTCTTGCACATCTGTACTCTCTCACCCGCCCACAGACTGTTCTCTCCCAGCCTGCACTCTCTCATCTCATCTCTGACTGCTCTCTTCCATCCTGCACTCTTTCATTTCATCTCTAACTGTTCTCTTCTGTCCCTGAACTCTCATCCTCCCACTGACTATCTCTAACTGTTCTCTCCCTCTCTCACGTACCTGTACTCCCAAATAAAATGACCTTTTCTATTATTAGATTTCCGGAACAATGGTTGTTTGTCGGCCAATGGTTCAGATGTTATCGGATTATGCTTTTTTGTAAGTTTTGGGGGCTAATTCTTCATTTGTTCAAAATTCGGCTGTTGCCAAGTTATAAACTGTGGGTTGATCAAAGGCCGTCGCATGTGCATCGATGCGCTCAATGCGATCGCTGAGCTCCCTCAGCTTCGTGAGTAGCTGGTCACGTGCATACAAACTGGCTAATCTGTACTCTCTCATCTCAGCTCTGACAGCTCTCTTCCATTTCTGCACTCTCTCACCCGCCCACTGACTGCGCCCTTCTATCCATTGACCATCTCTGACTGATCTCTTCAGTCTCTGCACTCTCTCACCCGTCTCTTATACATCTGTACTCTCTCATCTCAGCTCTGACAGCTCTCTTCCATTTCTGCACTCTCTCACCCGCCCACTGACTGCGCCCTTCTATCCATTGACCATCTCTGACTGATCTCTTCCATCTCTGCACTCTCTCACCCGTATTTAAGATCCGCAACCCCGATGAACGCAACTTTTGTCTGTTCTACGCATTGCAAGCAACGATGGTCACCAAAACATGCAATTGGCCTCGATGGAAATTTTTTTATTACTTGAACAACCAACACGGACAGCAGGGACAACTCCAGCATGACGCAATTCAACTGATGCAGCAGGTTAATGCACCAATGGACTTGGACGGTTACGACGCCGACACGTTCGTGCCATTGGTCATAGACCACTGGAACAACACGCAGCGACAACATCGCTTCGCAGTGTTCATCCCGAGTCGGGATACCGACTGAATCCCGATCCCGATCAATCCCGAACATTTTGGAAAAACGATCGAAACGGATCCCGAGTCGGGATCCCGACCGAATCCCGATGAATCCCGAAGATTTTTTTCGGGATCCCGCGGGATTATCGGGATTTGCTAAAACCCAATTTTTTTATTGCCTTTTTAATTTTTAGTTTTGTGCTAAGTTTTGTTCAAATGTTTATCTAATATTTATAATTGATCAATTCGATTGTGAAAAATAGGGATGGTAATTATATTAGGTTTTTATATATTTTTTTCCAAAATTAGAATATCTATGGTCAAAAATTAGAACATTTAACAACATTGATTTAAATATTTTTATAATTTAATCAATTAATGTCAATTTCTGTATTTTCGCCTCCTATTATCATTTTAAATTTTAAGGAAATTAGAAAATCGTAAACTGCATCGGGATCAAAAATCAAGAATTTTTTTCGCAGTGAATTTTTTCAAAAACTTTAGGGGAACAGGGGGGAGGCCGGTGGTGCTGATAGGCGCCGCCGGGAAAATTTTAAATTTGAAATGTAATTTGTTAACAGAATTTATCAAATGACAATATTTTTTTAATTTAAAATTCAAGATCTTAATTAAAAAATGGAGATTTTTCGAAAAATTATCGTGACTTCAGTCCCGCGGGATCCCGCGGGATTGGTAAAATGGTCGGGAGGGATCCCGATTCGGGATCCCGATGAAATCCCGATCCCGATCAATTCCGATGAATTTAAAAAATCGCTCGGGACGGATCCCGAGGTCGGGATCCCGAATTTAATCCAGCGGGATCCCGATGAAATCCCGCGGGATCCCGAAGAAATCCCGCGGGATCCCGATCCCGTCCGGTCTCTATTTTGCAGACGGAACAGCTGTGGCTTCCTCCATAAATTGCTTTACAAACACAGCAAAAAGACTCCATTGGTAAATATATGGAATTTTTCAATTTTTTCATGTAAAATACAGAAATTCTGTAACAAAAATGCATTAAAAATAATTATTTTTTGCCGTGCTGACATTTTTGGCGACATGTTTAAAAAAAAATCAAAAATTTTTCACTAAACAAATCAGTCGAAAAATAATCCCACAGTCTCTATTAATCACGCAGTCTCTAATTATCCCCTGTATTCTGAGGAGGTTGAAAAATAATCTCCCATGGGCTATAATTAGAGCATATACGGTATTTGCGGTGAACGGTTCTGCCAAGTGTGCAACAACTTCCACAGCACAGAGCGAGGCTGCTTCATTCAGCCCCTGGAGCCCAAGGAGCAGGATCCGTATCGCATTGTCGCATTCGATTTGGAGACAATGCAGCACTTGCCCGCTCAGCAGTCCGCAAAGTGAGAGCATTTGCCCAATTTCATCGCAGCACGTATTGCCTGCCCTGACTGTATTGAGAACAACAGTGGAAAGCGGCAACAGCGGAGTGTGCAGTGTGCGGTCCCCACCGTACAGTGACCTTCTCCCAACGCCCATTCAACGACACTGTCGTTGACAAGCAAGTTATAGCGGACAACCCGTTGGAAGCCTTTGTCAGTTGGCTCATCAACGACTTGCCTATCAGCTACGACACTTATGCTTACTCCCACTTTGGTGGTCGTTTTGATATGGTGTTGGTCTTCCGTGAACGTTTAAACGAGGATTTAATCCTGACATGATTCGCAATGTAACGATATTTTTTGGTATTTTAATCATTTTTTAATTTAGGGCAACAAGCTTTATCAAATGAAAGTTCGGAAGCAGAAGCGACGTAATCCCAACGTTGTCTTCCGGGACTCATTTAACCTGATGCCGATGCCCTAGCTTCGCTTGTCCCTTCTTTTGGCTTGGATGTGGAGGATAAGCCATTCTTCCCCCACATGGCCAACCTCCAGACAACTACGGACGGCAGATTCACCCAACGCAGGAAGACTACTTGGTCAGCGGAATGATGCCTGACAAGAGCAAAAAATTCGACCTATGGTATGAACAACACCGACAACAGCCGCTTCTGTTGGATGAGGCGTTGGCTTCATATTGCACCAACGACGTGGAGATATTGATGGCTGCACTGGTGGCATTCCGTCGGGAGTTTTTTGAAGTCTCGCGCAGAAACGAAGGAATTGTGGCTGAGCGTGCTGCCTCGAATGAACACCACGACGGCATTGACGCTCTACGTGAATGAATGACAATTGCCGGCGCATGTATGAAGCACTTCCGGACTAATCATCTCCCCGCTGAGCACTTGGCCATTGTTCCGGAGAGGGGCTACGACAATGCCCAAAACCAGTCGTTGCTGGCACTTCGCTTCTTTCATTGGTATGCGGAGGAGCATGGCGTTGTGGTGCAGACGGCTCACTCGGCAGGCGGAGAAAAGAAAATTGGACAGTATTCCGTGGATGGATGGATTGAAGCCGAGCGCCGAGTGATTGAAGACAACGGTAATTTCAGATCCAAAATATTTTGATTGAACCCAAAAAATTTTGTAGGATGCGTTTGGCATGGTTGTAAGGAATGCATTCCCAGCGACAACATGCTGCTACCCAATGGAAAGTCGGCAGGCGAAGTGAGAGAGAGGGACGCGAAGAGGCTGGAGTTCATCAAAAGTCAAGTGGGGCGAGTGGATGTCTACTGGGAATGTCAAATTGAGAGAATGCTGAGGTGAGACAGAAATATGCGGAAAAGTTTTGCCGATTACGTGGATGACGGGCCGTTGGACATTCGAGAGGCATTCATGGGTGGAAGAACGGGACCACTCAAACTGTACCACAAGGCGGGAGAGGGCGAGAAAATCTCGTACTTTGAGTTCACGTCCCTCTACCCGTATGTGAAGTGAGTTTTGAGAAATTAAAATTTGAGTAAAATTAATGAATTTTAGCTTACCTGCATATCAATAGAATTGAATGTAGCATTGGACGAAGGCTACCGCGTCACGAAGGTGTTCCGGGTGCTGGAGTACGAGCAAAGCGACGACAAACTCTTCCGCCCGTACATTGCCGAATTCATGGCCCAAAAGATTGAGGCGAGCGGCTTTGACGCCAACATAAAAGGAGATGTAGAGAAAGAGCAGCAATTTGTCCGCGAATGCCACAACATGTTTGGGATCAGCATCAACTCGGACAATATGATCGTCAACAAGGGCAAGCGGTCATTAGTAAAGCTGTGTCTAAACAACCTGTGGGGGCGCTTCTCGTTGCGCAACTTTAGCCTTGCTCAGACCCTCATAACGGATGACCCGGTGGTCTTGGGTGAATACCTAAACAACAGATCCGTTGACGTCACATCCATCGATGAGCTGGACGCTGACCATATTCTGATCAGCTATGTGCAGAAGAAGGAGTGGGTGGAGGAGCACGAGTGCTCCAACATTGGTGAGACTTTTTTGGTTTGCATAATTTATTTAAATTTTCATTAATCTCAGTCTGGACTACATCGGCAGCCCGTCTTCTTCTGCTCAGGGATATGCAGGCTGTGGTGAGAACCCCCGGATGTCGGTTGCTCTACACTGACACAAATTCGCTGATTTTCGCCCATCTTATCGGCATGTGTCCACTGAAAATAGGGCCGCACTTGGGACAGTTCACCGATGAATATCCCAAGCATGAGATTGCCGAGATTTGCAGTGGCGGGCAAAACAGGTTATTTTTCCAATTTTATTGATTTGTAAAATTGGAAAAAATTCAGTACGGGTTGAAATTGAAGCGTAATGGACAGCAGGAGTTTGTGTTAAAGCTGAGAGGCATCACGCTCAACTACGACGTGATGCAGAATCAGTCCCTCTGCTACGACACGTGAAGTGTTGCGGTACGCCGAAACAGGAGAGTACGAACGAATCAATGTGATTTTTTCTTCGCTTCTTCCGCCCTCTTCTTTCTCGCTCTCTCTCTCTTTCTCTGCCCTCCCCCTCTTTTGCTAACGGTGCTTTCGCCAGCCACTGACTGTGCCCCCGCACCCCTCTATATTTGATCCAATAATTCCACCTTAATTTTATTTGTTTTTTTTTGAATTTTTATTTTCATTGTACCTCTGCACCAATCGGCGCCACCCCATCGGCCCCAGTCACAATTATAGCATTCTCCCCCCTTGGGGCCACATTGGGCTGAGGATCCTCTCTGTTCTCATAGTAGTCTACTTGGTTTCGAAGAAGCTCATTTTGGCCTACATAGTGGGCCAAAATTTCTTTCCGATTCAAAATTATTTTTTTAACTTGAAAAAATTCAAAATTTTTACAATGTCATCCGCTTCGACCATGGTCCTCCCGGGGCCCCACGAGAAATCGGTCCGGGAGTTTTCCCACTCCACCATGAAGTATGTGAAGGTCTCATTGCAGACATCACATTCTACATTCCAAGGGCCTAAAATTTTTTTTGTTTTTTTTCAATTTCTTTTTTTAAACTCACTCCCGGTTATTTTATTGATGACACCCTTCACCGGCCTATAAGCTTTTTTGAACAGTTCCATATTCTGGAGTTTGAGTTTCGCCATAGCCGGGGCTAAATGGTTGCCTGTGCAGTTCTTTATTATTTTTTTAAATCTAAAATTTTTGTAAAATTATTTATAAAAAAAAATATTTAAATAAAAATCGTACATAACTGAATTATTATGAGCATAAATTAATCCCCCCCCCGTTCTCTCCTCCCCCTCTCTCTTTGTGCCGGTCCAGCAATTCTCTGACCTTTCCCATGACGGTGCTAGTGCCCAACCCCGTGCTTGGGGTTGGCGTGCTAGTGCCTGGTCGCGGCTTGTGGCCTCCGGCCTGACGCTTTGCGGCGAACGGTTGGACACGGCGCTAGTGCTCAGCCCTGTGCTTGGGGTTGGCGTGCTAGTGCCTGGTCGCGGCTTGCGCCTCCGGCCTGACGCTTTGCGGCGAACTGTTGGACACTGTGCTAGTGCTCAACCCCGTGCTTGGGGCTGGTGCGCTAGTGCCTGGTCGCGGCTTGTGGCCTCCGGCCTGACGCTTTGCGGCGAACGGTTGGACACGGCGCTAGTGCTCAGCCCTATGCTTGAGGCTGGTGCGCTAGTGCCTGGTTGCGGCTTGTGGCCTCCAGCTGACGCTTTAGGGCGAAAAGTTGGACACGGTGCTAGTGCCCAACCCCGTGTTTATGGACACTAAATGCAAAAAATCATTCATTCATTCATTCCCGTCCCCCTCTTATAAATGCATAACGAATTGGTGTTTATTTATTTTTCAATTAATAAGGTTTATTGAATTTTTTTTGGCTGAGTTTAAATAATGATTGAGAATTGCTAAGGCCAAGTGGCAATCAATGGATCGTTTACAAAAATTGTGATAATAGGGTAATGATAGGATGGACAATGACAAAGGGGTCCAAGAATTATCAAATACATCCATCAGCGGACAAATGGATAAATCCCCTCAATTCGCGCACGACAAAGCATACAAGTCGCGACCTTGTGGATCACCGCGTTCACCGCACATGTCGAGCACAGGTAGATGTGTCCGCAATTACGGCTGTAGAAGTGTGCGCGGTTGCTGGTGCAGATGATGCATTCGGTCTCCCAATAGAGCTGGGCTGGCGGAACGAGCACTGACGAGGCAACTCCCCTTTCAAATCGTTGCGACTCGCGCAGCTGCAGTCGAACATTACGTTCGAACTGCAGCTGCTGATGACGAATCAGCGGTTGCGGCTGCTGCTGAGGGGGCTGTGGTTCGATGTTCTCGTCGTTTTCATGCTCTGCTGCCTGCAGTTGTTCGTGAAGAAGCTTTGCTTCCTCCATTTGCTGATCAAAGATCCGCGAACGGTTCATGTGGCCTTCGATGACAGCGCTTAGAACGGGGCCTGTCAAAATGCATTTATTTGGGTAAAATTATTAAATTGAAAAGTTATTTGTATATATTTTAGTAAAATTTATTAATATATCTAGGCTTTATAATATTATTTTATTAATGCTTGTATTTCGAAATTGTCGTTGTTTAATAATTTTCAAATTATTGCTAATAAATAAAAAAGAAAGAATATTTAGGTAAGGTGGAACATGAGTTTTGTTTTTGAAAATGCGTAAATTGAATGATATTTCATTTTTTTTTAAATCATTCAACTAGTTTTCTTTTAAGATTTTATTCGTTTTTATGTGACATTTATTTGCTACAATTGATACCAAAGATATAATTAAGAATGATAAAAAAAGAATAAAAACTTATAACAAAAACAAAAATTAGTAAAAAATGTAAAAGAAAACTGCAAATTATTATTAATTTTTTATAGGTAAATGAGAATAAGGAATTAAGAGCGGTTAATCGCTGCTTCGCGGCGCCAACCGCTCTTTTCTTTCTTTAATTTATTTAAAAAATTAAAAAAAGGTTATTTTTATAACACAAAATTTCACCCTTTTTTGCTTTGGGTTTAGCTTCAGCATAATGCTTACAACGGTACCCGCGACGTGAACACACCAAAGCAAGGGTACCAATTGAGCCGAGGAGTTAAGTGATAGTTAAAGGGACAAATTGTATCCCGCCATATCACACGCTACACCCTACTCATTAATTTAGCGATTACTTACCTTAAATGGCTCAATTTGAAGTTTTTTGTTTATGGTTTATTTTTAACTTTAATTTTTAAAAATATCATATCATAAAAATTAAATATATATTATAATATTTTCTCCAAACAATATTATCAACTTTAGCATTTGCATTTTCTGGTGATAATTTCACTTTTATTTGTTGCCACGAACCTAACGGGATAAAGCCACATAAGTTTGGCCGTGGGAAAAACTTTGGCGTGTCCAGTCAATCCATATTTTTTGATAAGTTGAACCTTGTCCCTTAATAAAAGTTGTAGCAAAAGCTAAACGAACTGGGAATTTTTGTCTCTTTAAAGAAACGGGAAATTCGTTTTCTCTAATTAAAGAAATTCTATGAATATAAACTTCCGAGCCATCTTTGTCGCCGCCAAGAATTATACACCGCAATAAATGCTCTTTTAATTCTAGGACACTGCAACATAGTTTCATTGCAAATTATTTTACAATTTTGTTTTAATTTTAATTTGTAAAGAGGAAATTTTGATGCATTAAAAGAGTTTATTATTTCAGTGTTACTGGAAAATTGCTAAAGATTTGTAGACACGTTTAAGAGGACATTCCGAAGCATCTGTGCTCTCTCACCCGTCCACTCACTGTCTCTAATTATTCTCTTACGCATCTGTACTCTCTCACCCGCCCACAAACTGCTCTCTCCCATCCTGCACTCTCTCATCTCATCTCTGACTGCTCTCTTGCACATCTGTACTCTCTCACCCGCCCACAGACTGTTCTCTCCCAGCCTGCACTCTCTCATCTCATCTCTGACTGCTCTCTTCCATCCTGCACTCTTTCATTTCATCTCTAACTGTTCTCTTCTGTCCCTGAACTCTCATCCTCCCACTGACTATCTCTAACTGTTCTCTCCCTCTCTCACGTACCTGTACTCCCAAATAAAATGACCTTTTCTATTATTAGATTTCCGGAACAATGGTTGTTTGTCGGCCAATGGTTCAGATGTTATCGGATTATGCTTTTTTGTAAGTTTTGGGGGCTAATTCTTCATTTGTTCAAAATTCGGCTGTTGCCAAGTTATAAACTGTGGGTTGATCAAAGGCCGTCGCATGTGCATCGATGCGCTCAATGCGATCGCTGAGCTCCCTCAGCTTCGTGAGTAGCTGGTCACGTGCATACAAACTGGCTAATCTGTACTCTCTCATCTCAGCTCTGACAGCTCTCTTCCATTTCTGCACTCTCTCACCCGCCCACTGACTGCGCCCTTCTATCCATTGACCATCTCTGACTGATCTCTTCAGTCTCTGCACTCTCTCACCCGTCTCTTATACATCTGTACTCTCTCATCTCAGCTCTGACAGCTCTCTTCCATTTCTGCACTCTCTCACCCGCCCACTGACTGCGCCCTTCTATCCATTGACCATCTCTGACTGATCTCTTCCATCTCTGCACTCTCTCACCCGTATTTAAGATCCGCAACCCCGATGAACGCAACTTTTGTCTGTTCTACGCATTGCAAGCAACGATGGTCACCAAAACATGCAATTGGCCTCGATGGAAATTTTTTTATTACTTGAACAACCAACACGGACAGCAGGGACAACTCCAGCATGACGCAATTCAACTGATGCAGCAGGTTAATGCACCAATGGACTTGGACGGTTACGACGCCGACACGTTCGTGCCATTGGTCATAGACCACTGGAACAACACGCAGCGACAACATCGCTTCGCAGTGTTCATCCCGAGTCGGGATACCGACTGAATCCCGATCCCGATCAATCCCGAACATTTTGGAAAAACGATCGAAACGGATCCGAGTCGGGATCCCGACCGAATCCCGATGAATCCCGAAGATTTTTTCGGGATCCCGCGGGATTATCGGGATTTGCTAAAACCCAATTTTTTTATTGCCTTTTTAATTTTTAGTTTTGTGCTAAGTTTTGTTCAAATGTTTATCTAAGATTTAAATATTTTTATAATTTAATCAATTAATGTCAATTTCTGTATTTTCGCCTCCTATTATCATTTTAAATTTTAAGGAAATTAGAAAATCGTAAACTGCATCGGGATCAAAAATCAAGAATTTTTTCGCAGTGAATTTTTTCAAAAACTTTAGGGGAACAGGGGGAGGCCGGTGGTGCTGATAGGCGCCGCCGGGAAAATTTTAAATTTGAAATGTAATTTGTTAACAGAATTTATCAAATGACAATATTTTTTTAATTTAAAATTCAAGATCTTAATTAAAAAATGGAGATTTTTCGAAAAATTATCGTGACTTCAGTCCCGCGGGATCCCGCGGGATTGGTAAAATGGTCGGGAGGGATCCCGATTCGGGATCCCGATGAAATCCCGATCCCGATCAATTCCGATGAATTTAAAAAATCGCTCGGGACGGATCCCGAGGTCGGGATCCCGAATTTAATCCAGCGGGATCCCGATGAAATCCCGCGGGATCCCGAAGAAATCCCGCGGGATCCCGATCCCGTCCGGTCTCTATTTTGCAGACGGAACAGCTGTGGCTTCCTCCATAAATTGCTTTACAAACACAGCAAAAAGACTCCATTGGTAAATATATGGAATTTTTCAATTTTTTCATGTAAAATACAGAAATTCTGTAACAAAAATGCATTAAAAATAATTATTTTTTGCCGTGCTGACATTTTTGGCGACATGTTTAAAAAAAAATCAAAAATTTTTCACTAAACAAATCAGTCGAAAAATAATCCCACAGTCTCTATTAATCACGCAGTCTCTAATTATCCCCTGTATTCTGAGGAGGTTGAAAAATAATCTCCCATGGGCTATAATTAGAGCATATACGGTATTTGCGGTGAACGGTTCTGCCAAGTGTGCAACAACTTCCACAGCACAGAGCGAGGCTGCTTCATTCAGCCCCTGGAGCCCAAGGAGCAGGATCCGTATCGCATTGTCGCATTCGATTTGGAGACAATGCAGCACTTGCCCGCTCAGCAGTCCGCAAAGTGAGAGCATTTGCCCAATTTCATCGCAGCACGTATTGCCTGCCCTGACTGTATTGAGAACAACAGTGGAAAGCGGCAACAGCGGAGTGTGCAGTGTGCGGTCCCCACCGTACAGTGACCTTCTCCCAACGCCCATTCAACGACACTGTCGTTGACAAGCAAGTTATAGCGGACAACCCGTTGGAAGCCTTTGTCAGTTGGCTCATCAACGACTTGCCTATCAGCTACGACACTTATGCTTACTCCCACTTTGGTGGTCGTTTTGATATGGTGTTGGTCTTCCGTGAACGTTTAAACGAGGATTTAATCCTGACATGATTCGCAATGTAACGATATTTTTTGGTATTTTAATCATTTTTTAATTTAGGGCAACAAGCTTTATCAAATGAAAGTTCGGAAGCAGAAGCGACGTAATCCCAACGTTGTCTTCCGGGACTCATTTAACCTGATGCCGATGCCCTAGCTTCGCTTGTCCCTTCTTTTGGCTTGGATGTGGAGGATAAGCCATTCTTCCCCCACATGGCCAACCTCCAGACAACTACGGACGGCAGATTCACCCAACGCAGGAAGACTACTTGGTCAGCGGAATGATGCCTGACAAGAGCAAAAAATTCGACCTATGGTATGAACAACACCGACAACAGCCGCTTCTGTTGGATGAGGCGTTGGCTTCATATTGCACCAACGACGTGGAGATATTGATGGCTGCACTGGTGGCATTCCGTCGGGAGTTTTTTGAAGTCTCGCGCAGAAACGAAGGAATTGTGGCTGAGCGTGCTGCCTCGAATGAACACCACGACGGCATTGACGCTCTACGTGAATGAATGACAATTGCCGGCGCATGTATGAAGCACTTCCGGACTAATCATCTCCCCGCTGAGCACTTGGCCATTGTTCCGGAGAGGGGCTACGACAATGCCCAAAACCAGTCGTTGCTGGCACTTCGCTTCTTTCATTGGTATGCGGAGGAGCATGGCGTTGTGGTGCAGACGGCTCACTCGGCAGGCGGAGAAAAGAAAATTGGACAGTATTCCGTGGATGGATGGATTGAAGCCGAGCGCCGAGTGATTGAAGACAACGGTAATTTCAGATCCAAAATATTTTGATTGAACCCAAAAAATTTTGTAGGATGCGTTTGGCATGGTTGTAAGGAATGCATTCCCAGCGACAACATGCTGCTACCCAATGGAAAGTCGGCAGGCGAAGTGAGAGAGAGGGACGCGAAGAGGCTGGAGTTCATCAAAAGTCAAGTGGGGCGAGTGGATGTCTACTGGGAATGTCAAATTGAGAGAATGCTGAGGTGAGACAGAAATATGCGGAAAAGTTTTGCCGATTACGTGGATGACGGGCCGTTGGACATTCGAGAGGCATTCATGGGTGGAAGAACGGGACCACTCAAACTGTACCACAAGGCGGGAGAGGGCGAGAAAATCTCGTACTTTGAGTTCACGTCCCTCTACCCGTATGTGAAGTGAGTTTTGAGAAATTAAAATTTGAGTAAAATTAATGAATTTTAGCTTACCTGCATATCAATAGAATTGAATGTAGCATTGGACGAAGGCTACCGCGTCACGAAGGTGTTCCGGGTGCTGGAGTACGAGCAAAGCGACGACAAACTCTTCCGCCCGTACATTGCCGAATTCATGGCCCAAAAGATTGAGGCGAGCGGCTTTGACGCCAACATAAAAGGAGATGTAGAGAAAGAGCAGCAATTTGTCCGCGAATGCCACAACATGTTTGGGATCAGCATCAACTCGGACAATATGATCGTCAACAAGGGCAAGCGGTCATTAGTAAAGCTGTGTCTAAACAACCTGTGGGGGCGCTTCTCGTTGCGCAACTTTAGCCTTGCTCAGACCCTCATAACGGATGACCCGGTGGTCTTGGGTGAATACCTAAACAACAGATCCGTTGACGTCACATCCATCGATGAGCTGGACGCTGACCATATTCTGATCAGCTATGTGCAGAAGAAGGAGTGGGTGGAGGAGCACGAGTGCTCCAACATTGGTGAGACTTTTTTGGTTTGCATAATTTATTTAAATTTTCATTAATCTCACTCTGGACTACATCGGCAGCCCGTCTTCTTCTGCTCAGGGATATGCAGGCTGTGGTGAGAACCCCCGGATGTCGGTTGCTCTACACTGACACAAATTCGCTGATTTTCGCCCATCTTATCGGCATGTGTCCACTGAAAATAGGGCCGCACTTGGGACAGTTCACCGATGAATATCCCAAGCATGAGATTGCCGAGATTTGCAGTGGCGGGCAAAACAGGTTATTTTTCCAATTTTATTGATTTGTAAAATTGGAAAAAATTCAGTACGGGTTGAAATTGAAGCGTAATGGACAGCAGGAGTTTGTGTTAAAGCTGAGAGGCATCACGCTCAACTACGACGTGATGCAGAATCAGTCCCTCTGCTACGACACGTGAAGTGTTGCGGTACGCCGAAACAGGAGAGTACGAACGAATCAATGTGATTTTTTCTTCGCTTCTTCCGCCCTCTTCTTTCTCGCTCTCTCTCTCTTTCTCTGCCCTCCCCCTCTTTTGCTAACGGTGCTTTCGCCAGCCACTGACTGTGCCCCGCACCCCTCTATATTTGATCCAATAATTCCACCTTAATTTTATTTGTTTTTTTTTTGAATTTTTATTTTCATTGTACCTCTGCACCAATCGGCGCCACCCATCGGCCCCAGTCACAATTATAGCATTCTCCCCCCTTGGGGCCACATTGGGCTGAGGATCCTCTCTGTTCTCATAGTAGTCTACTTGGTTTCGAAGAAGCTCATTTTGGCCTACATAGTGGGCCAAAATTTCTTTCCGATTCAAAATTATTTTTTTAACTTGAAAAAATTC
This sequence comes from Heterodera glycines, assembly GCA_004148225.2. NCBI lineage: Eukaryota > Metazoa > Nematoda > Chromadorea > Rhabditida > Heteroderidae > Heterodera > Heterodera glycines. Next base: position 19,605,089 of record CP049705.1, on the reverse strand, counting down.
AAAATTTTTACAATGTCATCCGCTTCGACCATGGTCCTCCCGGGGCCCACGAGAAATCGGTCCGGGAGTTTTCCCACTCCACCATGAAGTATGTGAAGGTCTCATTGCAGACATCACATTCTACATTCCAAGGGCCTAAAATTTTTTTTGTTTTTTTTTCAATTTCTTTTTTTAAACTCACTCCCGGTTATTTTATTGATGACACCCTTCACCGGCCTATAAGCTTTTTTGAACAGTTCCATATTCTGGCGTTTGAGTTTCGCCATAGCCGGGGCTAAATGGTTGCCTGTGCAGTTCTTTATTATTTTTTTAAATCTAAAAATTTTTGTAAAATTATTTATAAAAAAAAATATTTAAATAAAAATCGTACATAACTGAATTATTATGAGCATAAATTAATCCCCCCCCCGTTCTCTCCTCCCCCTCTCTCTTTGTGCCGGTCCAGCAATTCTCTGACCTTTCCCATGACGGTGCTAGTGCCCAACCCCGTGCTTGGGGTTGGCGTGCTAGTGCCTGGTCGCGGCTTGTGGCCTCCGGCCTGACGCTTTGCGGCGAACGGTTGGACACGGCGCTAGTGCTCAGCCCTGTGCTTGGGGTTGGCGTGCTAGTGCCTGGTCGCGGCTTGCGCCTCCGGCCTGACGCTTTGCGGCGAACTGTTGGACACTGTGCTAGTGCTCAACCCCGTGCTTGGGGCTGGTGCGCTAGTGCCTGGTCGCGGCTTGTGGCCTCCGGCCTGACGCTTTGCGGCGAACGGTTGGACACGGCGCTAGTGCTCAGCCCTATGCTTGAGGCTGGTGCGCTAGTGCCTGGTTGCGGCTTGTGGCCTCCAGCTGACGCTTTAGGGCGAAAAGTTGGACACGGTGCTAGTGCCCAACCCCGTGTTTATGGACACTAAATGCAAAAAATCATTCATTCATTCATTCCCGTCCCCCTCTTATAAATGCATAACGAATTGGTGTTTATTTATTTTTCAATTAATAAGGTTTATTGAATCGTTTACAAAAATTGTGATAATAGGGTAATGATAGGATGGACAATGACAAAGGGGTCCAAGAATTATCAAATACATCCATCAGCGGACAAATGGATAAATCCCCTCAATTCGCGCACGACAGAGCATACAAGTCGCGACCTTGTGGATCACCGCGTTCACCGCACATGTCGAGCACAGGTAGATGTGTCCGCAATTACGGCTGTAGAAGTGTGCGCGGTTGCTGGTGCAGATGATGCATTCGGTCTCCCAATAGAGCTGGGCTGGCGGAACGAGCACTGACGAGGCAACTCCCCTTTCAAATCGTTGCGACTCGCGCAGCTGCAGTCGAACATTACGTTCGAACTGCAGCTGCTGATGACGAATCAGCGGTTGCGGCTGCTGCTGAGGGGGCTGTGGTTCGATGTTCTCGTCGTTTTCATGCTCTGCTGCCTGCAGTTGTTCGTGAAGAAGCTTTGCTTCCTCCATTTGCTGATCAAAGATCCGCGAACGGTTCATGTGGCCTTCGATGACAGCGCTTAGAACGGGGCCTGTCAAAATGCATTTATTTGGGTAAAATTATTAAATTGAAAAGTTATTTGTATATATTTTAGTAAAATTTATTAATATATCTAGGCTTTATAATATTATTTTATTAATGCTTGTATTTCGAAATTGTCGTTGTTTAATAATTTTCAAATTATTGCTAATAAATAAAAAAGAAAGAATATTTAGGTAAGGTGGAACATGAGTTTTGTTTTTGAAAATGCGTAAATTGAATGATATTTCATTTTTTTTTAAATCATTCAACTAGTTTTCTTTTAAGATTTTATTCGTTTTTATGTGACATTTATTTGCTACAATTGATACCAAAGATATAATTAAGAATGATAAAAAAAGAATAAAAACTTATAACAAAAACAAAAATTAGTAAAAAATGTAAAAGAAAACTGCAAATTATTATTAATTTTTTATAGGTAAATGAGAATAAGGAATTAAGAGCGGTTAATCGCTGCTTCGCGGCGCCAACCGCTCTTTTCTTTCTTTAATTTATTTAAAAAATTAAAAAAAGGTTATTTTTATAACACAAAATTTCACCCTTTTTTGCTTTGGGTTTAGCTTCAGCATAATGCTTACAACGGTACCCGCGACGTGAACACACCAAAGCAAGGGTACCAATTGAGCCGAGGAGTTAAGTGATAGTTAAAGGGACAAATTGTATCCCGCCATATCACACGCTACACCCTACTCATTAATTTAGCGATTACTTACCTTAAATGGCTCAATTTGAAGTTTTTTGTTTATGGTTTATTTTTAACTTTAATTTTTAAAAATATCATATCATAAAAATTAAATATATATTATAATATTTTCTTCCAAACAATATTATCAACTTTAGCATTTGCATTTTCTGGTGATAATTTCACTTTTATTTGTTGCCACGAACCTAACGGGATAAAGCCACATAAGTTTGGCCGTGGGAAAAACTTTGGCGTGTCCAGTCAATCCATATTTTTTGATAAGTTGAACCTTGTCCCTTAATAAAAGTTGTAGCAAAAGCTAAACGAACTGGGAATTTTTGTCTCTTTAAAGGAACGGGAAATTCGTTTTCTCTAATTAAAGAAATTCTATGAATATAAACTTCCGAGCCATCTTTGTCGCCGCCAAGAATTATACACCGCAATAAATGCTCTTTTAATTCTAGGACACTGCAACATAGTTTCATTGCAAATTATTTTACAATTTTGTTTTAATTTTAATTTGTAAAGAGGAAATTTTGATGCATTAAAAGAGTTTATTATTTCAGTGTTACTGGAAAATTGCTAAAGATTTGTAGACACGTTTAAGAGGACATTCCGAAGCATCTGTGCTCTCTCACCCGTCCACTCACTGTCTCTAATTATTCTCTTACGCATCTGTACTCTCTCACCCGCCCACAAACTGCTCTCTCCCATCCTGCACTCTCTCATCTCATCTCTGACTGCTCTCTTGCACATCTGTACTCTCTCACCCGCCCACAGACTGTTCTCTCCCAGCCTGCACTCTCTCATCTCATCTCTGACTGCTCTCTTCCATCCTGCACTCTTTCATTTCATCTCTAACTGTTCTCTTCTGTCCCTGAACTCTCATCCTCCCACTGACTATCTCTAACTGTTCTCTCCCTCTCTCACGTACCTGTACTCCCAAATAAAATGACCTTTTCTATTATTAGATTTCCGGAACAATGGTTGTTTGTCGGCCAATGGTTCAGATGTTATCGGATTATGCTTTTTTGTAAGTTTTGGGGGCTAATTCTTCATTTGTTCAAAATTCGGCTGTTGCCAAGTTATAAACTGTGGGTTGATCAAAGGCCGTCGCATGTGCATCGATGCGCTCAATGCGATCGCTGAGCTCCCTCAGCTTCGTGAGTAGCTGGTCACGTGCATACAAACTGGCTAAATTAAAAAATAAAATAAATAATAAATTTCTCCGAACTTTTATTACCGAACGACCGTGGCTGCGGCGGTGCCCCCGGGCGCGGAGTAGTACCATGCTGCGCAGCCGTCGAGTGCTGCGTTTCAGCCTGTTTTAAATATTTTACAAAAAAAGGGGCGACGAAACTCACAAAATATGGTTGAGTAGCCGGCAACGGCTGCTCAGCCATCGGGATGGGCAGCTGAGGTACGGCTTGAACCTGATGGGCCGGTGGATGATACCTAACATTGCACAAAAAGTGGGAAACCCATCAACACGATGCTGTTGTGCTGGAAATAAATATATAAAATATTTAAATTCAAATTTTAAATTATTTGAAATTTAAATTAAACTTACTTGGCTGATTTGGTGCCGCCAATAAAATAAATGGTGGCTCCGATTGGGGGGCGCCGGAAGCTGTTCAGGCTCTTGCTTCACCTGCTGAAGCTCAATGGATTCGGCCCGTATTTGTTGCTGCATCATAGGGTGTTGCATAAGCCTTTCAGGATCATGCCACCACATTGGAGGTTGGGAATTTTTTGAGGGCAGGGACTGTTTACGGCGCATTGTTTTGGTGAATAATCTCTCTCTGACTGCTCTCTTCCACCCCTGTACTCTGACCAATCCACGGACCATCTCTAATTATTCTCTTTCATCCCTGTACTCTCTCATCTCATCTCTGACTGCTCTCTTCCATCACTGCACTCTCTCACCCATCTCTTTCATCACTATACTCTCTCATCTCTTCTCTGACTGCTCTCTTCCATCCCTGCACTCTCTTACTAGTCCACGGACCATCTCATCCATCTTTGCACTCTCTCATCTCATCTCTGACTGCTCTCTTCCATCCCTGCACTTTCTCACGAATCCACAGACCATCTCATCCATCTTTGCACTCTCTGATCTTATCTCTGACTGCTCTCTTGCACATCTGTACTTTCTCACCCGCCCACTGACTGCGCCCTTCATCGATTGACCATCTCTGACTGCTCTCTTCCGTCTCTACACTCTCTCACCCGTCTCTTATACATCTGTACTCTCTCATCTCAGCTCTGACAGCTCTCTTCCATTTCTGCACTCTCTCACCCGCCCACTGACTGCGCCCTTCTATCCATTGACCATCTCTGACTGATCTCTTCAGTCTCTGCACTCTCTCACCCGTCTCTTATACATCTGTACTCTCTCATCTCAGCTCTGACAGCTCTCTTCCATTTCTGCACTCTCTCACCCGCCCACTGACTGCGCCCTTATATCCATTGACCATCTCTGACTGATCTCTTCCATCTCTGCACTCTCTCACCCGTATCTTATACATCTGTACTCTCTCATCTCATCTCTGACTGCTCTCTTCCTCTCTACACTTTCATCAAATATTAGGAATCCAAAAGTTTAAGATCCGCAACCCCGATGAACGCAACTTTTGTCTGTTCTACGCATTGCAAGCAACGATGGTCACCAAAACATGCAATTGGCCTCGATGGAAATTTTTTTATTACTTGAACAACCAACACGGACAGCAGGGACAACTCCAGCATGACGCAATTCAACTGATGCAGCAGGTTAATGCACCAATGGACTTGGACGGTTACGACGCCGACACGTTCGTGCCATTGGTCATAGACCACTGGAACAACACGCAGCGACAACATCGCTTCGCAGTGTTCATCCCGAGTCGGGATACCGACTGAATCCCGATCCCGATCAATCCCGAACATTTTGGAAAAACGATCGAAACGGATCCCGAGTCGGGATCCCGACCGAATCCCGATGAATCCCGAAGATTTTTTTCGGGATCCCGCGGGATTATCGGGATTTGCTAAACCCCAATTTTTTATTGCCTTTTTAATTTTTAGTTTTGTGCTAAGTTTTGTTCAAATGCTTATCTAATATTTATAATTGATCAATTCGATTGTGAAAAATAGGGATGGTAATTATATTAGGTTTTTATAGATTTTTTTCCAAAATTAGAATATCTATGGTCAAAAATTAGAACATTTAACAACATAGATTTAAATATTTTTATAATTTAATAAATTAATGTCAATTTCTGTATTTTCGCCTCCTATTATCATTTTAAACAATTTTAAGGAAATTAGAAAATCGTAAACTGCATCGGGATCAAAAATCAAGAATTTTTTTCGCAGTGAATTTTTTCAAAAACTTTAGGGGAACAGGGGGGAGGCCGGTGGTGCTGATAGGCGCCGCCGGGAAAATTTTAAATTTGAAATGTAATTTGTTAACAGAATTTATCAAATGACAATATTTTTTTAATTTAAAATTCAAGATATTAATTAAAAAATGGAGATTTTTCGAAAAATTATCGTGACTTCAGTCCCGCGGGATCCCGCGGGATTGGTAAAATGGTCGGGAGGGATCCCGATTCGGGATCCCGATGAAATCCCGATCCCGATCAATTCCGATGAATTTAAAAAATCGCTCGGGACGGATCCCGAGGTCGGGATCCCGAATTTAATCCAGCGGGATCCCGATGAAATCACGCGGGATCCCGAAGAAATCCCGCGGGATCCCGATCCCGTCCGGTCTCTATTTTGCAGACGGAACAGCTGTGGCTTCCTCCATAAATTGCTTTAGAAACACAGCAAAAAGACTCCATTGGTAAATATATGGAATTTTTCAATTTTTTCATGTAAAATACAGAAATTCTGTAACAAAAATGCATTAAAAATAATTATTTTTTGCCGAGCTGACATTTTTGGCGACATTTTTAAAAAAAAATCAAAAATTTTTCACTAAACAAATCAGTCGAAAAATAATCCCACAGTCTCTATTAATCACGCAGTCTCTAATTATCCCCTGTATTCTGAGGAGGTTGAAAAATAATCTCCCATGGGCTATAATTAGAGCATATACGGTATTTGCGGTGAACGGTTCTGCCAAGTGTGCAACAACTTCCACAGCACAGAGCGAGGCTGCTTCATTCAGCCCCTGGAGCCCAAGGAGCAGGATCCGTATCGCATTGTCGCATTCGATTTGGAGACAATGCAGCACTTGCCCGCTCAGCAGTCCGCAAAGTGAGAGCATTTGCCCAATTTCATCGCAGCACGTATTGCCTGCCCTGACTGTATTGAGAACAACAGTGGAAAGCGGCAACAGCGGAGTGTGCAGTGTGCGGTCCCCACCGTACAGTGACCTTCTCCCAACGCCCATTCAACGACACTGTCGTTGACAAGCAAGTTATAGCGGACAACCCGTTGGAAGCCTTTGTCAGTTGGCTCATCAACGACTTGCCTATCAGCTACGACACTTATGCTTACTCCCACTTTGGTGGTCGTTTTGATATGGTGTTGGTCTTCCGTGAACGTTTAAACGAGGATTTAATCCTGACATGATTCGCAATGTAACGATATTTTTTGGTATTTTAATCATTTTTTAATTTAGGGCAACAAGCTTTATCAAATGAAAGTTCGGAAGCAGAAGCGACGTAATCCCAACGTTGTCTTCCGGGACTCATTTAACCTGATGCCGATGCCCTAGCTTCGCTTGTCCCTTCTTTTGGCTTGGATGTGGAGGATAAGCCATTCTTCCCCCACATGGCCAACCTCCAGACAACTACGGACGGCAGATTCACCCAACGCAGGAAGACTACTTGGTCAGCGGAATGATGCCTGACAAGAGCAAAAAATTCGACCTATGGTATGAACAACACCGACAACAGCCGCTTCTGTTGGATGAGGCGTTGGCTTCATATTGCACCAACGACGTGGAGATATTGATGGCTGCACTGGTGGCATTCCGTCGGGAGTTTTTTGAAGTCTCGCGCAGAAACGAAGGAATTGTGGCTGAGCGTGCTGCCTCGAATGAACACCACGACGGCATTGACGCTCTACGTGAATGAATGACAATTGCCGGCGCATGTATGAAGCACTTCCGGACTAATCATCTCCCCGCTGAGCACTTGGCCATTGTTCCGGAGAGGGGCTACGACAATGCCCAAAACCAGTCGTTGCTGGCACTTCGCTTCTTTCATTGGTATGCGGAGGAGCATGGCGTTGTGGTGCAGACGGCTCACTCGGCAGGCGGAGAAAAGAAAATTGGACAGTATTCCGTGGATGGATGGATTGAAGCCGAGCGCCGAGTGATTGAAGACAACGGTAATTTCAGATCCAAAATATTTTGATTGAACCCAAAAAATTTTGTAGGATGCGTTTGGCATGGTTGTAAGGAATGCATTCCCAGCGACAACATGCTGCTACCCAATGGAAAGTCGGCAGGCGAAGTGAGAGAGAGGGACGCGAAGAGGCTGGAGTTCATCAAAAGTCAAGTGGGGCGAGTGGATGTCTACTGGGAATGTCAAATTGAGAGAATGCTGAGGTGAGACAGAAATATGCGGAAAAGTTTTGCCGATTACGTGGATGACGGGCCGTTGGACATTCGAGAGGCATTCATGGGTGGAAGAACGGGACCACTCAAACTGTACCACAAGGCGGGAGAGGGCGAGAAAATCTCGTACTTTGAGTTCACGTCCCTCTACCCGTATGTGAAGTGAGTTTTGAGAAATTAAAATTTGAGTAAAATTAATGAATTTTAGCTTACCTGCATATCAATAGAATTGAATGTAGCATTGGACGAAGGCTACCGCGTCACGAAGGTGTTCCGGGTGCTGGAGTACGAGCAAAGCGACGACAAACTCTTCCGCCCGTACATTGCCGAATTCATGGCCCAAAAGATTGAGGCGAGCGGCTTTGACGCCAACATAAAAGGAGATGTAGAGAAAGAGCAGCAATTTGTCCGCGAATGCCACAACATGTTTGGGATCAGCATCAACTCGGACAATATGATCGTCAACAAGGGCAAGCGGTCATTAGTAAAGCTGTGTCTAAACAACCTGTGGGGGCGCTTCTCGTTGCGCAACTTTAGCCTTGCTCAGACCCTCATAACGGATGACCCGGTGGTCTTGGGTGAATACCTAAACAACAGATCCGTTGACGTCACATCCATCGATGAGCTGGACGCTGACCATATTCTGATCAGCTATGTGCAGAAGAAGGAGTGGGTGGAGGAGCACGAGTGCTCCAACATTGGTGAGACTTTTTTGGTTTGCATAATTTATTTAAATTTTCATTAATCTCAGTCTGGACTACATCGGCAGCCCGTCTTCTTCTGCTCAGGGATATGCAGGCTGTGGTGAGAACCCCCGGATGTCGGTTGCTCTACACTGACACAAATTCGCTGATTTTCGCCCATCTTATCGGCATGTGTCCACTGAAAATAGGGCCGCACTTGGGACAGTTCACCGATGAATATCCCAAGCATGAGATTGCCGAGATTTGCAGTGGCGGGCAAAACAGGTTATTTTTCCAATTTTATTGATTTGTAAAATTGGAAAAAATTCAGTACGGGTTGAAATTGAAGCGTAATGGACAGCAGGAGTTTGTGTTAAAGCTGAGAGGCATCACGCTCAACTACGACGTGATGCAGAATCAGTCCCTCTGCTACGACACGTGAAGTGTTGCGGTACGCCGAAACAGGAGAGTACGAACGAATCAATGTGATTTTTTCTTCGCTTCTTCCGCCCTCTTCTTTCTCGCTCTCTCTCTCTTTCTCTGCCCTCCCCCTCTTTTGCTAACGGTGCTTTCGCCAGCCACTGACTGTGCCCCCGCACCCCTCTATATTTGATCCAATAATTCCACCTTAATTTTATTTGTTTTTTTTTTGAATTTTTATTTTCATTGTACCTCTGCACCAATCGGCGCCACCCCATCGGCCCCAAGCAGCATTTTAAAGTCTGTTAATTCGTTAAAATTTGTTTTGCCAAATATATCAAATATTTCTTTTCTTTTGTTTTATTTCCGAGATAGAAATTTAAAATTTATTTATTTAAATGTAACAAAATATTTAGATTCACTTGCATGGACAGTGGAATGTTCATCCCGTTGTATGTACAATTTATTTTAAATTGATTAAGTTGCATGAACAGTGAATGTTTACATTCCTATAGCATTTTGAAATTTGTTTTACTTATATATATTTTTGTGGTTTTACAAATTATATTTGTCATTTATAAATTTAGGCGTCTTAAATTTTGATATTTTTCAATTGAATTTTGTAATTGAAAGAAATTTGATAATTAATATTACTAAATTAAAATTATTTCTCATATTTATTTTATAATGTGTAGTTTCTACTGATATGTGAGTGTAAATTTTTCCTAATTTTAAGTTTTTTAAATTAAAAATATATAATTTCAATTAAAAGAAATGTAGTTTTTTCGAGAAAATGTCAATTGATGAATCATTGCGAGCCTTTGTTTAGTTTTACAATTACCATAATTTTTTTTATTTCGCGTGAACTGATAAAAAGTTTAATAAAAATTGCTTTTATATGATATAAATGCCCAATTTATATATTTTATGTCATAAGCTAAAATAGAACAAAATTTTGTTCAAATATTTGGGGGGAGCGCTCATACCGCCCCTTAAATTTGTCGTAGAGGTGTCCAAAAAATCTACCTATATTCGGAATTTACGCCTCAGAAAACACACAGAAGACATTTTTACCAAGACAAATTTTCTAGTAGATTTGTCTACTATTTCCATTAATCCCTGTTTAATTCTTTGTTAAACTAAATTAATTATAATTTATCCTTTTTATTTATTATCATATGAATTTAATTATTAGAATAGATTTTTTCTTCAATTATCTCTTATCTTTGTATTGTATTATGTATGTATTAATATATTTGTTTAATAATAAACTTATATTATAATTGTTGATTTATTTATTAAATGTTCTTTATATACCCATTTTAATCTGATATTTAAAAACTAACCGCATCTTTTTTATTATCATTTTGGTTTTTTGTTAGTGTTTTTTATTTTTTATTAAGTCTTTATTTTCGTATAAGAATAAGTAGGCTTTAAAAATTTTATAAAATATTTTTTTATTGAGTTTATATTTTTGTATAAATAAATTTAAAATTTTTCTAATTTCTATTCTTGGCCTTAAATTTCTCTTTTCAACTATTATCAATGATATTTATTATTTAGGTAATATTATTGCTTTCATTTCAATAGTAATTTGACTTTAAATTTTTTATGGCTTTTGGTTCTTCATGCCTGACATTTTCATGCTCTCCGAAATCGCATTGCATTTTTCGTTTAACCTTGGATTCTATTTCTTATAATTGTTTTATTTAAATCGTTTTTAAATTTTAATAAATTTTTTTGAAACCAGCTATTTATGCATTTAAAGCATTATTTTTTATATTTTTATGTTTTTATTTTATTAAATAATTTAAATTAATATTGCTACAAAATTTTGGACAAATTTGAATTTTATTTTTTGAAAAATAAATTATTTTGGTATTATTTTTATTAAATTATTTATTGCTGATAACTGATTAATATATATTTTAATTGCTATTTAAAATTAAATTTTGCAGATTTCCATATAAAAAAGATATTCATACTAGGATCTCGACTAAATATGCTAAATTTTTGGTTTTTGTGGTAGAGCGCTGAATAACTAACTCTAAATAATAAACAAAGATGATAAACTTAGTATTTCACCTTACAAAGCGAATAGAATAGAATAGCAAAAATATATACAATAATTTGAGTCAAAAACTGATGTTTGATTTTAAATATTTCCCTCTTCCAGCTATTTATTTTTATAGTAAATTTAAATTGCATTCAATATAATAGTACACATAATAAATTGCTATATTCTTAAATTGGGATTAGACCGTGGGACGCGAACGAGGATAAGAAATTAGAAATATAAAAGTTATTTTAAAGAAATACTAAAAAGAATATTTTATTCCATCAAAAAATAAAATAGAAATTTTTTTTATAGTTTTCTATAAATTATGGCAATTTTTTTTTGTTACAACTTTTTTAAACTCAATAAATCTTCTGAAAGTTTTATGAGCTAATAGAGCAACCAAAGTGCAACATTTAAAAAATAAATATTCTGCCAATAAAATGTTATTAATATACAAATATGCAAAATCAATATAACAAATAAAAATGAAATTGATTTGCAAAATAAATAATAAAAATATTTTGACTTTACACAATTAAAAAATAACAATTGGGATCGGTGCAAAAAATTGCCGATGCTTTTCTTTTGTAATCCCAACCCACAAAACTTATAATGCTTTAGCGCGAGTAAAATATAATATAATGATTATATTAAAAACAAAAATTTAAATAATAGTTTTCGTTCACCAGAATATTACAAAATTTAACAAAGCAAAAACAATATTTGGACGTTACTTTTTTATTTCTTCCTTAAAATTTTCCGTAAAAATTCTAATCAATTAAATTGGAATAAATAATTGTTAAAAACTATTTAACGAAATTAATTATATTATGACATTATAACATACCGTAAATCCGCTATTTGAATGCCCGGGCATTCTATTGTTCAACCCCTCAAAAAAAGGGCATAATATTTTTTAATATTTATTTTGCGAATCAATTTCATTTTTATTTGTTATATTGATTTTGCATATTTATTAGTTGTACATCTGAAATAAATTATATTAATAACATTTTATTGACAGAATATTTATTTTTAAAATGTTGCACTTTGGTTGCTCTATTAGCTCATAAAACTTTCAGAAGATTTATTGAGTTTAAAAAAGTTGTAACAAAAAAAAATTGCCATAATTTATAGAAAACTATAAAAAAAAATTCTATTTTATTTTTTGATGGAATAAAATATTCTTTTTAGTATTTCTTTAAATAATTTTTATATTTCTAATTTCTTATCCTCGTTCGCGTCCCACGGTCTAATCCCAATTTAAGAATATAGCAATTTATTATGTGTATCGGGCCGTCGAGATGTTTGGAATGCCGATGTGGCCAGCAAAACCAAGGAACTGCGACCGGCGATCATTCACAGCATTTTCTTATGTAAGTATTTGTCATCATTGATTTCATTGAATTTTCCAATGTTTTTTGTTCATTTTTTAGAATGTTTACTCAATTTTCGGCATTTTGTGTTTTTGCCGTACTGATTGTTTTTTTGCGGCACTGTTTTATGCTGTTTGCTACAAGCCATTTTTCCCTCCTTTTTGCTTGCCTCAGCATTCAGCCGGGCGCCCCGCTCACCGAATTTCACCGGCTAATCAGCAGCAAATTTTTCACCCCCCTTATCTGCCAATTTCTGCTCCTTCCGTTGTGCGCTTTTCATTTGGTATGTATTCTCCAAATTTGGAGGTATTTATTCTTTAGGGGGATGGAAGGGGTACGGTAGGGGAGTGAACGAATTACTGTAAAAGATATTTGACTAATTTAATTAATTATTAAACCCTTAAGGTGATTTTCCGCCACCGCCGGCTTACTGCACCCGCCTCCGCCGTACGCTGAAATTGCCCGTGGGTGGACCGACGGATGGGGGACATTTCACAGGGCCGACCTCGGGGGCTGGACAAACTAGGTAATATATTAATTTACTTATTAACTTATTAATACCTAGTCAACCCCAAAACCCGTTCTAAAATTTTTTAATTTTTCTATTTTGTCTAATTATGAAAATTAATTATTATTTTTTTAAATTGGGATTTTCAACCAAATTTTGCAGACTTGGCCAAAGCAACGCATCCATGGCAGAGAGCTCACATTGATTTTCTGGTCCTTTCTTCGGAAAAGATTACTTGATCATTATAGACGCCTATTCAAAATACTCAGAAGTTTTTGAGATGGCAACCAAATCGACGGCAGCCACAAACAACAAACTTCGGTATTTGTTTAGTCGTCACGTATTACCTGAAATTTTGGTATCCGACAATGGAACTCAATTTACCAGCAATGAATTTTCAAAATTCATTTCCAACAATGGCATTTCTCACCTCTTCTCTGCGCCATATAACCCAATGTCAAATGGCCAAGCGGAAAGATTTGTAGACACGTTTAAGAGGACATTCCGAAGCATCTGTGCTCTCTCACCCGTCCACTCACTGTCTCTAATTATTCTCTTACGCATCTGTACTCTCTCACCCGCCCACAAACTGCTCTCTCCCATCCTGCACTCTCTCATCTCATCTCTGACTGCTCTCTTGCACATCTGTACTCTCTCACCCGCCCACAGACTGTTCTCTCCCAGCCTGCACTCTCTCATCTCATCTCTGACTGCTCTCTTCCATCCTGCACTCTTTCATTTCATCTCTAACTGTTCTCTTCTGTCCTGAACTCTCATCCTCCCACTGACTATCTCTAACTGTTCTCTCCCTCTCTCACGTACCTGTACTCCCAAATAAAATGACCTTTTCTATTATTAGATTTCCGGAACAATGGTTGTTTGTCGGCCAATGGTTCAGATGTTATCGGATTATGCTTTTTTGTAAGTTTTGGGGGCTATTCTTCATTTGTTCAAAATTCGGCTGTTGCCAAGTTATAAACTGTGGGTTGATCAAAGGCCGTCGCATGTGCATCGATGCGCTCAATGCGATCGCTGAGCTCCCTCAGCTTCGTGAGTAGCTGGTCACGTGCATACAAACTGGCTAAATTAAAAAATAAAATAAATAATAAATTTCTCCGAACTTTTATTACCGAACGACCGTGGCTGCGGCGGTGCCCCCGGGCGCGGAGTAGTACCATGCTGCGCAGCCGTCGAGTGCTGCGTTTCAGCCTGTTTTAAATATTTTACAAAAAAAGGGGCGACGAAACTCACAAATATGGTTGAGTAGCCGGCAACGGCTGCTCAGCCATCGGGATGGGCAGCTGAGGTACGGCTTGAACCTGATGGGCCGGTGGATGATACCTAACATTGCACAAAAAGTGGGAAACCCATCAACACGATGCTGTTGTGCTGGAAATAAATATATAAAATATTTAAATTCAAATTTTAAATTATTTGAAATTTAAATTAAACTTACTTGGCTGATTTGGTGCCGCCAATAAAATAAATGGTGGCTCCGATTGGGGGGCGGCCGGAAGCTGTTCAGGCTCTTGCTTCACCTGCTGAAGCTCAATGGATTCGGCCCGTATTTGTTGCTGCATCATAGGGTGTTGCATAAGCCTTTCAGGATCATGCCACCACATTGGAGGTTGGGAATTTTTTGAGGGCAGGGACTGTTTACGGCGCATTGTTTTGGTGAATAATCTCTCTCTGACTGCTCTCTTCCACCCCTGTACTCTGACCAATCCACGGACCATCTCTAATTATTCTCTTTCACCCTGTACTCTCTCATCTCATCTCTGACTGCTCTCTTCCATCACTGCACTCTCTCACCCATCTCTTTCATCACTATACTCTCTCATCTCTTCTCTGACTGCTCTCTTCCATCCCTGCACTCTCTTACTAGTCCACGGACCATCTCATCCATCTTTGCACTCTCTCATCTCATCTCTGACTGCTCTCTTCCATCCCTGCACTTTCTCACGAATCCACAGACCATCTCATCCATCTTTGCACTCTCTCATCTTATCTCTGACTGCTCTCTTGCACATCTGTACTTTCTCACCCGCCCACTGACTGCGCCCTTCATCGATTGAACATCTCTGACTGCTCTCTTCCGTCTCTACACTCTCTCACTCGTCTATACATCTGTACTCTCTCATCTCAGCTCTGACAGCTCTCTTCCATTTCTGCACTCTCTCACCCGCCCACTGACTGCGCCCTTCTATCCAGTGACCATCTCTGACTGATCTCTTCAGTCTCTGCACTCTCTCACCCGTCTCTTATACATCTGTACTCTCTCTTCCATTTCTGCACTCTCTCACCCGTCTCTTATACATCTGTACTCTCTCATCTCATCTCTGACTGCTCTCTTCCATCTCTGCACTCTCTCACCCGTATCTTATACATCTGTACTCTCTCATCTCATCTCTGACTGCTCTCTTCCTCTCTACACTTTCATCAAATATTAGGAATCCAAAAGTTTAAGATCCGCAACCCCGATGAACGCAACTTTTGTCTGTTCTACGCATTGCAAGCAACGATGGTCACCAAAACATGCAATTGGCATCGATGGAAATTTTTTTATTACTTGAACAACCAACACGGACAGCAGGGACAACTCCAGCATGACGCAATTCAACTGATGCAGCAGGTTAATGCACCAATGGACTTGGACGGTTACGACGCCGACACGTTCGTGCCATTGGTCATAGACCACTGGAACAACACGCAGCGACAACATCGCTTCGCAGTGTTCATCCCGAGTCGGGATACCGACTGAATCCCGATCCCGATCAATCCCGAACATTTTGGAAAAACGATCGAAACGGATCCCGAGTCGGGATCCCGACCGAATCCCGAAGATTTTTTTCGGGATCCCGCGGGATTATCGGGATTTGCTAAAACCCAATTTTTTTTATTGCCTTTTTAATTTTTAGTTTTGTGCTAAGTTTTGTTCAAATGCTTATCTAATATTTATAATTGATCAATTCGATTGTGAAAAATAGGGATGGTAATTATATTAGGTTTTTATAGATTTTTTTCCAAAATTAGAATATCTATGGTCAAAAATTAGAACATTTAACAACATAGATTTAAATATTTTTATAATTTAATCAATTAATGTCAATTTCTGTATTTTCGCCTCCTATTATCATTTTAAACAATTTTAAGGAAATTAGAAAATCGTAAACTGCATCGGGATCAAAAATCAAGAATTTTTTTCGCAGTGAATTTTTTCAAAAACTTTAGGGGAACAGGGGGGAGGCCGGTGGTGCTGATAGGCGCCGCCGGGAAAATTTTAAATTTGAAATGTAATTTGTTAACAGAATTTATCAAATGACAATATTTTTTAATTTAAAATTCAAGATCTTAATTAAAAAATGGAGATTTTTCGAAAAATTATCGTGACTTTAGTCCCGCGGGATCCCGCGGGATTGGTAAAATGGTCGGGAGGGATCCCGATTCGGGATCCCGATGAAATCCCGATCCCGATCAATTCCGATGAATTTAAAAAATCGCTCGGGACGGATCCCGAGGTCGGGATCCCGAATTTAATCCAGCGGGATCCCGATGAAATCACGCGGGATCCCGAAGAAATCCCGCGGGATCCCGATCCCGTCCGGTCTCTATTTTGCAGACGGAACAGCTGTGGCTTCCTCCATAAATTGCTTTAGAAACACAGCAAAAAGACTCCATTGGTAAATATATGGAATTTTTCAATTTTTTCATGTAAAATACAGAAATTCTGTAACAAAAATGCATTAAAAATAATTATTTTTTGCCGAGCTGACATTTTTGGCGACATTTTTAAAAAAAAATCAAAAATTTTTCACTAAACAAATCAGTCGAAAAATAATCCCACAGTCTCTATTAATCACGCAGTCTCTAATTATCCCCTGTATTCTGAGGAGGTTGAAAAATAATCTCCCATGGGCTATAATTAGAGCATATACGGTATTTGCGGTGAACGGTTCTGCCAAGTGTGCAACAACTTCCACAGCACAGAGCGAGGCTGCTTCATTCAGCCCCTGGAGCCCAAGGAGCAGGATCCGTATCGCATTGTCGCATTCGATTTGGAGACAATGCAGCACTTGCCCGCTCAGCAGTCCGCAAAGTGAGAGCATTTGCCCAATTTCATCGCAGCACGTATTGCCTGCCCTGACTGTATTGAGAACAACAGTGGAAAGCGGCAACAGCGGAGTGTGCAGTGTGCGGTCCCCACCGTACAGTGACCTTCTCCCAACGCCCATTCAACGACACTGTCGTTGACAAGCAAGTTATAGCGGACAACCCGTTGGAAGCCTTTGTCAGTTGGCTCATCAACGACTTGCCTATCAGCTACGACACTTATGCTTACTCCCACTTTGGTGGTCGTTTTGATATGGTGTTGGTCTTCCGTGAACGTTTAAACGAGGATTTAATCCTGACATGATTCGCAATGTAACGATATTTTTTGGTATTTTAATCATTTTTTAATTTAGTGCAACAAGCTTTATCAAATGAAAGTTCGGAAGCAGAAGCGACGTAATCCCAACGTTGTCTTCAGGGACCACCTCCAGACAACTACGGACGGCAGATTCACCCAACGCAGGAAGACTACTTGGTCAGCGGAATGATGCCTGACAAGAGCAAAAAATTCGACCTATGGTATGAACAACACCGACAACAGCCGCTTCTGTTGGATGAGGCGTTGGCTTCATATTGCACCAACGACGTGGAGATATTGATGGCTGCACTGGTGGCATTCCGTCGGGAGTTTTTTGAAGTCTCGCGCAGAAACGAAGGAATTGTGGCTGAGCGTGCTGCCTCGAATGAACACCACGACGGCATTGACGCTCTACGTGAATGAATGACAATTGCCGGCGCATGTATGAAGCACTTCCGGACTAATCATCTCCCCGCTGAGCACTTGGCCATTGTTCCGGAGAGGGGCTACGACAATGCCCAAAACCAGTCGTTGCTGGCACTTCGCTTCTTTCATTGGTATGCGGAGGAGCATGGCGTTGTGGTGCAGACGGCTCACTCGGCAGGCGGAGAAAAGAAAATTGGACAGTATTCCGTGGATGGATGGATTGAAGCCGAGCGCCGAGTGATTGAAGACAACGGTAATTTCAGATCCAAAATATTTTGATTGAACCCAAAAAATTTTGTAGGATGCGTTTGGCATGGTTGTAAGGAATGCATTCCCAGCGACAACATGCTGCTAGCATTCATGGGTGGAAGAACGGGACCACTCAAACTGTACCACAAGGCGGGAGAGGGCGAGAAAATCTCGTACTTTGAGTTCACGTCCCTCTACCCATATGTGAAGTGAGTTTTGAGAAATTAAAATTTGAGTAAAATTAATGAATTTTAGCTTCTCAGCGCGGTACCCAATTGGACATCCAAAAGTACACGTGCTTAATGAGGCGGTGGAATGGACGAGTTCTGCTGACAACCCTTACCCTTTGGCTTTGCTGAAGGTGTGGTTGATCGCACCACGGAAGTGTGATGTGCCAGTGCTTCCGTCAAAGTCAACGAGCGGCTCTGCTTCCCGTTGTGCATGCAGTGTGCTGTTGACTACCCAAAAGGTGGTGTGGACTTTGACTACAACTGCAATCATAATGACCAACAACGAGGATGGGTCAGTACCTGCATATCAATAGAATTGAATGTAGCATTGGACGAAGGCTACCGCGTCACGAAGGTGTTCCGGGTGCTGGAGTACGAGCAAAGCGACGACAAACTCTTCCGCCCGTACATTGCCGAATTCATGGCCCAAAAGATTGAGGCGAGCGGCTTTGACGCCAACATAAAAGGAGATGTAGAGAAAGAGCAGCAATTTGTCCGCGAATGCCACAACATGTTTGGGATCAGCATCAACTCGGACAATATGATCGTCAACAAGGGCAAGCGGTCATTAGTAAAGCTGTGTCTAAACAACCTGTGGGGGCGCTTCTCGTTGCGCAACTTTAGCCTTGCTCAGACCCTCATAACGGATGACCCGGTGGTCTTGGGTGAATACCTAAACAACAGATCCGTTGACGTCACATCCATCGATGAGCTGGACGCTGACCATATTCTGATCAGCTATGTGCAGAAGAAGGAGTGGGTGGAGGAGCACGAGTGCTCCAACATTGGTGAGACTTTTTTGGTTTGCATAATTTATTTAAATTTTCATTAATCTCACTCTGGACTACATCGGCAGCCCGTCTTCTTTTGCTCAGGGATATGCAGGCTGTGGTGAGAACCCCCGGATGTCGGTTGCTCTACACTGACACAAATTCGCTGATTTTCGCCCATCTTATCGGCATGTGTCCACTGAAAATAGGGCCGCACTTGGGACAGTTCACCGATGAATATCCCAAGCATGAGATTGCCGAGATTTGCAGTGGCGGGCAAAACAGGTTATTTTTCCAATTTTATTGATTTGTAAAATTGGAAAAAATTCAGTACGGGTTGAAATTGAAGCGTAATGGACAGCAGGAGTTTGTGTTAAAGCTGAGAGGCATCACGCTCAACTACGACGTGATGCAGAATCAGTCCCTCTGCTACGACACGTGAAGTGTTGCGGTACGCCGAAACAGGAGAGTACGAACGAATCAATGTGATTTTTTCTTCGCTTCTTCCGCCCTCTTCTTTCTCGCTCTCTCTCTCTTTCTCTGCCCTCCCCCTCTTTTGCTAACGGTGCTTTCGCCAGCCACTGACTGTGCCCCCGCACCCCTCTATATTTGATCCAATAATTCCACCTTAATTTTATTTGTTTTTTTTTGAATTTTTATTTTCATTGTACCTCTGCACCAATCGGCGCCACCCCATCGGCCCCAGTCACAATTATAGCATTCTCCCCCCTTGGGGCCACATTGGGCTGAGGATCCTCTCTGTTCTCATAGTAGTCTACTTGGTTTCGAAGAAGCTCATTTTGGCCTACATAGTGGGCCAAAATTTCTTTCCGATTCAAAATTATTTTTTTAACTTGAAAAAATTCAAAATTTTTACAATGTCATCCGCTTCGACCATGGTCCTCCCGGGGCCCCACGAGAAATCGGTCCGGGAGTTTTCCCACTTCACCATGAAGTATGTGAAGGTCTCATTGCAGACATCACATTCTACATTCCAAGGGCCTAAAATTTTTTTTGTTTTTTTTCAATTTCTTTTTTTAAACTCACTCACGGTTATTTTATTGATGACACCCTTCACCGGCCTATAAGCTTTTTTGAACAGTTCCATATTCTGGCGTTTGAGTTTCGCCATAGCCGGGGCTAAATGGTTGCCTGTGCAGTTCTTTATTATTTTTTTAAATCTAAAAATTTTTGTAAAATTATTTATAAAAAAAAATATTTAAATAAAAATCGTACATAACTGAATTATTATGAGCATAAATTAATCCCCCCCCCCGTTCTCTCCTCCCCCTCTCTCTTTGTGCCGGTCCAGCAATTCTCTGACCTTTCCCATGACGGTGCTAGTGCCCAACCCCGTGCTTGGGGTTGGCGTGCTAGTGCCTGGTCGCGGCTTGTGGCCTCCGGCCTGACGCTTTGCGGCGAACGGTTGGACACGGCGCTAGTGCTCAGCCCTGTGCTTGGGGTTGGCGTGCTAGTGCCTGGTCGCGGCTTGCGGCCTCCGGCCTGACGCTTTGCGGCGAACTGTTGGACACTGTGCTAGTGCTCAACCCCGTGCTTGGGGCTGGTGCGCTAGTGCCTAGTCGCGGCTTGTGGCCTCCGGCCTGACGCTTTGCGGCGAACGGTTGGACACGGCGCTAGTGCTCAGCCCTATGCTTGGGGCTGGTGCGCTAGTGCCTGGTTGCGGCTTGTGGCCTCCAGCTGACGCTTTAGGGCGAAAAGTTGGACACGGTGCTAGTGCCCAACCCCGTGTTTATGGACACTAAATGCAAAAAATCATTCATTCATT
Organism: Heterodera glycines; assembly: GCA_004148225.2. Lineage (NCBI taxonomy): Eukaryota > Metazoa > Nematoda > Chromadorea > Rhabditida > Heteroderidae > Heterodera > Heterodera glycines. The sequence goes on along the minus strand of CP049705.1, from coordinate 19,584,409 downwards.
CATTCCCGTCCCCCTCTTATAAATGCATAACGAATTGGTGTTTATTTATTTTTCAATTAATAAGGTTTATTGAATTTTTTTTGGCTGAGTTTAAATAATGATTGAGAATTGCTAAGGCCAAGTGAATTGTACTTTTGCTACTGACTTAAGACAGGGACGCAATTATACCAAACACAGAGTAGGCCAATGTCAAATCCAAACACTTTAATTCCAAAAGACAAATATCGATGAGAAACAATTTGACGAATATCAATTTTAAAGTCAAAAGAAATTGGACGGCGCAAAACAATAAAAATTACCAGATAATAAAAATTGGAATGAAAGATGGAAAGAAAAAACAAAGAATACAATTTTTAAGTGAGAAAAAACGCGAAACAAGACATTATGCCAAATTTAATTAACACTAATGAGTCATTATAATTAAAATTCTACAACATCCCGCAACAATCAGAAAAGGCGTCCCTGCCTTTAGAAGTCAGAAACCGAAAGGTGGGGTCCAACAGGTGTCTCAGCGGCGATTGAGACGGAATTCCCGACGGCGTTCGTTACCGTACTGTCCCTGGCGATTAGTCTCATAAGGACGGTAACGGATGGCCGGACGATCAGCCGAATTGCACAATTCGGCCAAAACTTTGCATTGTTCAATGATGGCCTCCGGGGTTTCGCCTGCAGCTAAAGAATCTCTCCCCACAAACACAACCATGACCTTCACGCGACTGGAGATCACAACAGGTTTGAAAGTCCTGATCACATCAGCAACTGGGCCTTCGTTGGGTCCAATGTAAAGTGATCGGTCGAAGAAGCCCTGGAGGTGGCGTGCAGATGAGTCCCCAACAAAAACACGTTCGTGGGACACAAATGACTCGGTTTTGTGGATGATTTTGGCACGGGCACGTTCCAAAAACCATGCGCTCTGATCGAAGACTTCTTTCCACCCTTCCTGATCAGCCCCCGCCAGCAACTCTAAACCAATTGGTGGTGCCATCGCAAGCGGTTTGTAGCCAGTTGCGCTTAAAGCGGCACGTGCAACGAAGCACATTTCGAAGCATTTTTCGAGCGCTTTGACTTGGTCATTTTCCTGTGGGAATTTCCCGGTGCCAACATAATCCCCTCGCTTCTCTGAATAAGTGGCCATTTCCATTTGTGGTCCACTTTTAATGATCATTTCGACGAATGTTCGGGCTGCGGTGTTTGAAGTGACTGTGCCGGAGCGAAGCAGAAAAACGGCCAAAAGAGCTTGAAGCGGCGACTGTACGATCATGGCGCCTGGGCCAGACTGTCCAAGAACAGGGTCCAATTCGCCCAATTTCAAAGCCGTGCAGAGTTCATGCTCGGCATCTTTTTGACTGCAAACCGAAGTCCAACAAATCCCGGCGTCCGTTTGCGTTTGTCCTGAAAAATTCGCCTTTCTTTCCATTTTTACCTTCAATTTCAGGTTTAGGCAATTAATTCTGAGAATTTTTGCACTACTTTTTTCCATTCCATATTTATCCGCCCCCATACATTCTTTAGCAATTGTCCCCAATTGCCAATTTTCGGTCGCACGTTTTGGCATATTTTCAAAATTCAGTTGGGCCGAAATCATGAAAATCATTGCATTTAGCACATTTTTATACGGGTTTTTTCCCCGTGGTAATGTTGCGATGTCGGGGACTGCCTTTGGCACTTTTATGAGTCTTTCCAAAGGAACAGTGATAGGGTCAGCAGCTGTTTTATCAACTGGGACTAATTCGGCGGACGATTCGGAGATTTTTGTAATGGTGTAAGGGCCAAAATGATTCCACAATAATTTTTTGTGTCGTGAATTGCGATGCATTCCGGGAAAAGCCACCATAACTCGTTCCGAAATTTCAAATTTATTGGCTTTCACTTGAGGTTTTGCATCATACCAATCTTTACTTCTTTTCCGATACTCATCCAAATTTTGTTTGGCCTCATTTTGAATATTAAGGAGGTTTTCCAAAAACAGTTGAAAATAATTTTCATAATCAATTGTGTATAAGGGGTTAAAATTCATTTCGGTGATCTTATCCATCGGAATTTTCGCTGATCTGCCAAACATTAAAAGAAATGGTGAAAAACCCGTTGACTCGGATGGCGTTATATTGTAAGCAAAAACTGAGTACGGTAATCGTTCGTCCCACGTCCAATTACTTGCTGTAGACTTTTTTAATATTTGAATCAAAACTCCATTTACTCGTTCCGCCAAACCGTTTGCCTGTGGGTCATACCCAGCCGTAAAGGACCTCTCAAACCCAAGAATTTCGCTTATTCTTTTGAAAATGGTGTTCATAAATTCCTTTCCTTTGTCGGAGTGAATTTTTTTCGGCGTTCCAAAGATTAACAAAAATTTTTCGACAAATACTTTTGCTACAGAATCTGCTGATTTATTCGGGATTGGTTCAGCGACCAAGTACTTGGTGAAATGATCGATGATAACACAAATATATTTGAAGTTTGACTGACTTGGCCCAACGTCCAAAATGTCCATACAGACCAATTCCAATGGTTCTGATGAGTGAACTACTTTTAAAGGAGGTTCATTTGAACGTGCATTTCGGGTATGTGCACAAATTCTGCATGCATTATGTGCATGAATGCAATCAGAAAACATGTTTGGCCAAAAATATAACTCTGCCAATTGTTTATACAATTTTTTGGCGCTCATGTGGCCCGAACACTTTCCTTCATGCCGTTCTTTCACCAAATTTTCACGAAATGATAATGGAACAAAGAGTCTAAGTTTTCCGTCATTTTCACAGAGATGCAAAAACTTCTCAATTAACACAAATCTATGGCATTTGTCCATCCATTGTGCTCTGTCGAATTCGCGGATCAGCAGGCATAATTTTTTTCTCCAAAAACTCATAAATTGGCCGCATTTCGCTGTTTTTGGTCTCCTCGATCCATTTTTCCCGGTGTTCAGTGAAATCTTCGACATTATTACTGAGTTCAAAAACTCGAACTTTCCCAATAAAGGCAATGTCTTCCTCCTGTAAGGATTCAGTGACGCTCTCATTCGATTTTCCCGAACGAGATAGAACATCAGCAATTATGTTTTTCTTTCCTGGTTGGAATTCCACCTTTAGGATGAAACGAGAGCTTAACTCAAGAAGCCAACGGTCAACACGTGAATTTCCTGTCTCATTTTTACTCCGGAACATCCAAATTAGTGCTTTATGGTCCGTAATGACCCGAGTCGGAATCATAGTGATGAATTGTGCGAACTTTTTTACACCAAATCTGACGGCTAAAGCTTCTAATTCGGTAGCACTGTAGCGTGACTCATGGACATTGCATTGTCTTGAGGCAAAATAAATTGACCTAATCTGTTTCTCCGGATCAGGCTGAGATAAAATTGCTGCAATGCCGGTCTTACACGCATCAGTCATGATTATAAACTGCCTAGTTAGGTCATTCTGTGCTGCATCGAAATCCGGAAAATGAAGCACAACATCTCGAATGATTTTTGACTTTAATTTTTCGATTGCTTGTTTTTCCTGTTCTCCGATTTTGAATTCAGCTTTTTCGCTTATCAATTTGAAAAGCGGAGCAGCAATCGTGCCGAATGAATGGATAAATTTTCTATAATAAGTCAGAAATCCAAGCAAAGAATGGAGTTGTTTTTTGGTCGTTGGTTGAGGAAAGTTTCCTATTCCATTATTCATCAAATTTGATAAGAAAGTGTCATGCGGCCTCCTTTGGTGGGCAAATGTTTGACCATTTACTCCAAAATTCGGTCGTCCATCATTTTCCCTGATTGCGTTTCGCAAACCTTCGGCGTTTTCTCCATTTCCGGCATTTCCGTTGGCTGGCGGCTGGCTACGTTCAATGCTGACCACCAACAAGCGTCTGCGCAATTCCTCTTCGGTCATATTTGGTTCTAAAACAAGAGAACTGTCATCACCATTTTCCCCATTAAAGCCCGCGAGTTCAGTGGGTGAGATTGGCGAGTTTTCAATTTGCTGATTTTGGGGAAAACTTTCTCCAGCTCTGTGATTTTGGCGTTGCAGCGAGTTCTGCTGATTTCCACCGACATTAATCTGATGTCCATTTCTGTCAACGGCAATCTCCAAATTCAACGCTCGTTGCCGTGTCAAAATCGGACTGCGTGTGATGACCATCCAGCGAAGTCAAATGTAAAAATTCGGCGAGAAGACGGAGAAAAACTAAGCACCGACCCGGTGTCAATAGTTTATACGGCGATGTAGACAGAAAAAAAGGTTCGGCCCGAACTCAAATTTTCTGATAAACAATAAATTTTTCGGTGCGCTGGAATTTTTTGTCGCTTTTTTTAACTTTCCGATCCGGAATAGTCAATTTCCACTTCACAACTTAAATATCGTCCGGTCCGGACTGATACTTAATACACTCCAAATTAAAACCCGTCCGAAAATTTTTTTTATTCCCGATCTCACCCTCAAACTCTTTAAAAATCGCCGCTTTTGTACCTGTTTCCTCGGGAGCGCCAAATTGTACTTTTGCTACTGACTTAAGACAGGGACGCAATTATACCAAACACAGAGTAGGCCAATGTCAAATCCAAACACTTTAATTCCAAAAGACAAATATCGATGAGAAACAATTTGACGAATATCAATTTTAAAGTCAAAAGAAATTGGACGGCGCAAAACAATAAAAATTACCAGATAATAAAAATTGGAATGAAAGATGGAAAGAAAAAACAAAGAATACAATTTTTAAGTGAGAAAAAACGCGAAACAAGACATTATGCCAAATTTAATTAACACTAATGAGTCATTATAATTAAAATTCTACAACAAGTGGCAATCAATGGATCGTTTACAAAAATTGTGATAATAGGGTAATGATAGGATGGACAATGACAAAGGGGTCCAAGAATTATCAAATACATCCATCAGCGGACAAATGGATAAATCCCCTCAATTCGCGCACGACAGAGCATACAAGTCGCGACCTTGTGGATCACCGCGTTCACCGCACATGTCGAGCACAGGTAGATGTGTCCGCAATTACGGCTGTAGAAGTGTGCGCGGTTGCTGGTGCAGATGATGCATTCGGTCTCCCAATAGAGCTGGGCTGGCGGAACGAGCACTGACGAGGCAACTCCCCTTTCAAATCGTTGCGACTCGCGCAGCTGCAGTCGAACATTACGTTCGAACTGCAGCTGCTGATGACGAATCAGCGGTTGCGGCTGCTGCTGAGGGGGCTGTGGTTCGATGTTCTCGTCGTTTTCATGCTCTGCTGCCTGCAGTTGTTCGTGAAGAAGCTTTGCTTCCTCCATTTGCTGATCAAAGATCCGCGAACGGTTCATGTGGCCTTCGATGACAGCGCTTAGAACGGGGCCTGTCAAAATGCATTTATTTGGGTAAAATTATTAAATTGAAAAGTTATTTGTATATATTTTAGTAAAATTTATTAATATATCTAGGCTTTATAATATTATTTTATTAATGCTTGTATTTCGAAATTGTCGTTGTTTAATAATTTTCAAATTATTGCTAATAAATAAAAAAGAAAGAATATTTAGGTAAGGTGGAACATGAGTTTTGTTTTTGAAAATGCGTAAATTGAATGATATTTCATTTTTTTTTTAAATCATTCAACTAGTTTTCTTTTAAGATTTTATTCGTTTTTATGTGACATTTATTTGCTACAATTGATACCAAAGATATAATTAAGAATGATAAAAAAAGAATAAAAACTTATAACAAAAACAAAAATTAGTAAAAAATGTAAAAGAAAACTGCAAATTATTATTAATTTTTTATAGGTAAATGAGAATAAGGAATTAAGAGCGGTTAATCGCTGCTTCGCGGCGCCAACCGCTCTTTTCTTTCTTTAATTTATTTAAAAAATTAAAAAAAGGTTATTTTTATAACACAAAATTTCACCCTTTTTTGCTTTGGGTTTAGCTTCAGCATAATGCTTACAACGGTACCCGCGACGTGAACACACCAAAGCAAGGGTACCAATTGAGCCGAGGAGTTAAGTGATAGTTAAAGGGACAAATTGTATCCCGCCATATCACACGCTACACCCTACTCATTAATTTAGCGATTACTTACCTTAAATGGCTCAATTTGAAGTTTTTTGTTTATGGTTTATTTTTAACTTTAATTTTTAAAAATATCATATCATAAAAATTAAATATATATTATAATATTTTCTTCCAAACAATATTATCAACTTTAGCATTTGCATTTTCTGGTGATAATTTCACTTTTATTTGTTGCCACGAACCTAACGGGATAAAGCCACATAAGTTTGGCCGTGGGAAAAACTTTGGCGTGTCCAGTCAATCCATATTTTTTGATAAGTTGAACCTTGTCCCTTAATAAAAGTTGTAGCAAAAGCTAAACGAACTGGGAATTTTTGTCTCTTTAAAGGAACGGGAAATTCGTTTTCTCTAATTAAAGAAATTCTATGAATATAAACTTCCGAGCCATCTTTGTCGCCGCCAAGAATTATACACCGCAATAAATGCTCTTTTAATTCTAGGACACTGCAACATAGTTTCATTGTAAATTATTTTACAATTTTGTTTTAATTTTAATTTGTAAAGAGGAAATTTTGATGCATTAAAAGAGTTTATTATTTCAGTGTTACTGGAAAATTGCTACTTGTTTCAACATCGTCAATGCTTAAATATGTCATACATTCCCCGGGAAATTGTCTAAAGCAACTGAATTATAGTAATCCGTCAATTCATTAAAGGCTGAAAGAATTAAACGGTTTTTTAACTCACTTAATTTTTTATTCAAAAAAATATTTCCACAAATTTCATCAACTAAATTAGAATCATTAGACAAAACACATTATGAAGGTATTTGAATCATATCAGTGTTTGACCCGTTACCAAGATCGAGTATTTCTTTCGCAAATCTTTGATGTTTAGCGCGATGCATTCGACAATATTTTATATATTAAATATTAAAAATTATCAAATCTAATTTTAGATCATAATACAAAAATAATTTTTTCCAAAAAACAATAAACCATTTTTTTAACAGAAAATGCTCTTTAATATTTATATTGAATTTTTGGGAGATTTAAATGAATTTTTTTGCTTCTTCTGCATGGCTGCAGGGCTACCAAGTGTCCTGATTTTTTAGATTGGTCCTGAATTTGAAGGTACATATCTGAAAAATCAAAAATGTCCTTAATTTTAAGGTCTCCGAGAAATGTATAAAAAGGGCGATATGTTGTAACAAAATTTTAAAACCAACCGGTGCCCCCCCCGCCTCCTATTGTCTCCCGTCGCGTTGACGAAGAACAGAGTACAAAAATTTGTTCTCTTTCTTCGCCTCTCTATCGAATCACACAGCTTTTTTCATCCCAGGAAAAGCGAAGGAATAGAGAGGAAATTGCCATAAAATTGGCCATTAAATGATCGATTAGGCTAAAAGAAGTCTTCCATTTTTTGTTATTATTTAAAAAAATTCTTCAGCATTCGCATTATTCGTCACCCTTTTTTACAGCATTTCATTCATTTTATTTTTTTATAATTTATAATGCAAAATTAATTCCAATAATAAAATTTAAATTTTTTAAAAATATGAGTTGAAATTCTGGCACAAAAGCATGCAAAAGAGAAGATAACGATTAAAAATAAATGTAAAATCTATATTTATAATGTAGATTGGAACGAGCACCTTCTTTAACCAATAATTAATATGGAAATAATTAAAATGGGGAAAAAGAGTTTAAACCTATAAAAAATAAATATAAAAATAATTTTATTTATTTATCTCATTCGGATATGAAATAAAAAATATAAAATATTAAGAATTAAGTATTAAAATTTGTTATTATTAGATGCAAGCAATTTTAAATTACTAGAATAAAAAAATGTATATACAATAACTCAGATGTTGATGTAATTACGGACATTGCCAATTTAAATTTAATTTTGAAAAAATTTTATAATTAAATTGGTTTTAAGCTCATGTAAAATACAACAAATAATAATTATATATTCTGATAAAACATAAAATAATTGATCGACTGAATGTTAATGCATGAGCTGGTTAACGATACGATTGGACAATTGCACAATTAAACAATATTGGGATATACTATAAAAAATAAAATATAAGTAAAAGAATCATTGAATGTATTCTATCACTGTTGTACCTCTTCCCCCGTGGTTGCACCTCTTACCCGTGGTTAAAGCGCCCGTCTGCTGAGCTCAACCAAATTTTAAAAAAACGGGCGCGAAGCGCCCGTCTGACCTCAACAAAATCCAAAAACGGGCGCGAAGCGCCCGTCAGGCCTCAACAAAGTTATAAAAGGGGCGCAAAGCGCCCGTACGAGGCCGCGAGTCGGCCTAAAAATTCCTGAGATTTAAAATAAATTCTAAGTCTTTTCACAACCCATTAGCTTACCTAGGTAGCGAAGCTCAAGAAGCGCGAAGCGCTTTATCCCATTCCCAGATCCGACTGTTCACGCACCCGTCAGAATTATATAATTTAAAAAAATTTTATCTTTTGAAGAATATTAATTATTTATCATATTTCTATTTATATCTGTTATTTTAATAATTGAAATTAATTTAAAGTTTATTTTTAAGTATCTTTTAACAGTGAGTTAAAGTTCATCGCTAACAAATTTGGGGTGAACTGCATAAACTCAAACTTTATCAACTATAAAGATCCTTTAATAAGAACTGTTATTTTTCTTTAAATTCATCTCTGTCGGAGGAAAGTAATCAGGAAAAATGTTCTTTATTACATTTAGAACTATATATTTTTTCTTGTATGTTTAATATTTGTGCATTAAATGTCAAGATTTAAATTTATATAATTCTATAAAAGGTAGTGAATATTTATTAAATATTATAAACAAATAAATTTAAAGTATTTTTTATTTTTCATTTTTAATTGTTAGATGCTTATTTATTAAGTGTTTTGAATATTTAATGAATTTTAAAATAGGTTTATTAATTTTTCATTTCAAATTAAAGCGTAGTAATGAAAATTGAATATTTGTGAATATTAATTTGAATTTTATAGATATTTAATAATTTATAATAATCAAAAAATTTTTGATTTAAGAGAATTCATTTATGTTCGGTATTTTTATTATGTTTCTCAAGTTATCGTGAAATTAAATTCACCGAATGACCTAGCCAAAATTTTTTATTATTTTTTAATTAAATTTAAATTTTTGATTTAATTATTACTATTTTTGATTTTTCATCTAATTTTCAAAATTAATACATATTTTTTAATTTACTTTGTTTTCCTTGGTATTATTAATTTATTATTTTAATTAGTTGTGAAATTTCGCCTTTTTAAATTCTTTTTTGTTCCCCGACCTATTTACGTAATATTTGCGTAACGGTCGTATTTTTTATTTTTTGCTTATTGATTGACAATATTAAATAATTTTTATTGTTTTAATAAAATAATTAATAATTAAAAGTTTCATTCATCTTATTCTTTTGTTTGTATCCATTATCTTTTGTTTAACTTTTATTTATAAATTTCATAATATTTTTTTGGAATTAATATGTTCAATTAATACATTTTTTATTCTAATTTAGCAGCTTAAATTTATTATTAAAAGCGCCTTGAAATGGTGTCAAAATAAAGAGAATTTTTGGTTTAAAATTTTCAAAAATTTACCAAGCAATTTTAGAGTGTCACGGCATTTCGAGTGTTGCATATGCAAGGGAATTTGTTTTTGGCAAATTGTAACGTGGACAAAAAATATGCATAAATTTTTCCTTAAAATAATATTTTCTAGCTTTTAATTTATTCTCCATGGGGAAAAACCGACCAATTTTTTTTCTATCTCTCTTGCTGTAGATTGCATCAAGAAAAAATTAAATTTTTGATAAACATTTAAAATTGTATTGATGTATTTAAAATCTGTATTTGCCCTCTAAAAATAATAATTTTGAATTGGATTTTCACAAATATTTAATTTCTCATATGCAGCAGCTAATATTACCAAGATTTATTTGGTTTAATTTTTAATTTTCTTACATTAATAGTATTCTCGTTATTGTTTGAGTTCATTTTATTTGTAACTTTTAAAAGTAATGTGAGCATTTTACCGTAATTAACTAGAGACCGACTAAAAAGGCACCAAAAATTGCGAAAAAGGCACTATAATAGGCACCAAAAATTAAAAAAAAGGCATTAAAAGCACGAAAATCCCTAAAAAGGCATGTAAAAATGCATTTAAAAATTTTCTATCAAGGGTTTTTAGGAGCTAAACACGTAAAACTTAGCCAAAAAATTTAATTTTGGTTAGTTAAATGATTAAAGATAATAAATTTTAATTTTGATTTTATTTAGGAAAATTTTTAAATCAAAAATTTTTAAAGAAAAAAAATTTTGGCGATAATTTTTAAAATTTTTCAATACTTGGGAGGTATATTTTGAAATTTTTTCAGATCATTTCTTAGGGGTGTATTTTAGCGATTTTATTGCATTTTTAATGAATTTTTCGGAAAATACGCCAAAAAAGGAACCAACGGCAAAATGCCAAAAAAGGCATTTAAGGCACGAAAACCCCGAAAAAGGCAAAAAAAAGGCATAATAAAGCTCAACGTAGAAGCCTCATACCAAGTGGAAAATGTGTAATTTATGCTTAATATATCGAAACTAGTGCGCAGATAAAAAGGCATATGCATCAAAAGGTCGGTCTCTAGTAATTACTTTTAAACTAAAAATGCTGTTCGAGTCAAAATTGCAAAAAACAAACAGTTTCTTTTTGCGATATGATTATTCGATCATTCATTTTGTTGTTTGTTTAAAATTATTTAAAGTTAAATGTGATTATTGCATTTTTTATCTCTTCATTTTCTTTTTGTTATTCTAATTAAGATTTGTTCATATTAATATATGCAAACTTATTTTTTAAAAAATTTAAATTTATTTTTCGGCGTGTATTTTTGTTTTTTACAGTTTTTTTCATGGAAACGCCTGAAATTTCGAAAATTTTACGGTTAATTCTTAATAGATTTAGTCCAAAAAAGTTATCAAATTTGGCGATGTAGACCGGTTAAAAGAAAAATTAACAATTATTTCTATAGTGGATTAAGGGAATTTTATTATTGATAACTAGGGCGTTGAATTATACGGACAACAATCGCGAAATATGGACATAAAATGGCAAAAATATGAACATTATTTTTCAAAATTAAGGTATACTTTCACAAAATTTCTTCAAATTCGCTAATGTAAAGTAAAAACATTCAAAAATGGCGAAATACAGAATTAATAATCATTTTAGAAGAAAAAAAACACGGTAAAGCTAAAATTTACTCATTTTTAGTGAAAACCCAACCCAAAAACGAAAAATATGAACATAAATCTGGAAAATATGGAAAATAGGATATAGAAATCAACTTAATCAAGCTAAAAATATGTTTTTCTTGCGTTTCAGGCCTCCCACAGTCCAGTAAAAAAATAGGATTTCCACTACCCCTAATGATAAATTCCTTGTATTATTTTAATGATTTATTGTTTATTATTTTCGTAAACACCACTGAATGGGCAAGTAGAAAATTTAAACATTAATTTGATGTAAGTAGTATGAGTCACCATCAATTTTAGCATTGTGTAACAGAAATTTCGGTTTTACATAATGAGCAAAAGCCTGTAGCATTTGGATGGGGAAATTGTTGAGAAATTACAAATCAAAAATGGATGGACAAAAATTCGCCAAGATATCCGGGCTGTTTTATGAAAAATAACAGTTTTTTGCAAATTGATTCAACTTATTTTGGCATTAAAATAATATTTTTTATTGCATTTTATTTTTGAGATAATAAATTTATCAAGTTCATAAGTTCAAATTGTAAGCCATTATACAAAAGAAAAGAATTAAGAATTTTATCGGTAATTTGATTTAAAAATTATTACTTTTCATTATCCTCTATGTATAAAATTTTCTTTAGGTGAATTGTTATGAACTCAATTTCAATTTTTCAATTTCAACATTTTAAAATAAACTCAAATTTTATATACTATTAATTATTTATTTTAATATGACAAACATTAGTTCATAGCCCAACTGCCGATCACAATAAATATTCCCTCATGATTAAATAATTTACAACAAAGTGATTTCTAAAATTATTCGATTACAATTGGTAATATTTATTTATCACTAATGGGCATTACACAAATGAATTTACCTACAAAAAAATCCATTACTGAAAATTTTGTATGTATTTACAGGAGGGAGCAAAATTAAGACCGTAAGGCAAAAAATTAAAAGTGTGTGTTTACTCTAAATATATTTTTTATATGTATATATGATTTAATTTTGAAAAGCCATTATAAAAAATATATAAAAATAAAAAAATGTTAACGATAGTCATAAATTTATGTAAAATATAATAAAATTATGGATTTAAAAAGCAATTAAAAAGTGTATTAAAAAGGAAAAATCAAATTATTCAAATTTTAATAAACTACTTATATGGTAAATAATTTAGATTAAATAATTAAAATATAAATAATAAATGATTTTTAATTTTGAAAATAAAATCTAAATATTATACTAAGTTCTAAAGATAAAATAGGATTTCCGATGTCCAGTTACCATTCTTTTGCACTTGTCGGCTCTCATTAGGATTTGACATTCGACGAATTCAGGTTTTGTGTTAAAAAGTTCGTCGAAAATTGCATTAAGGTAGTTCGGGGTTCAATTTGATTTTAAAGTTAATTGGAAATAATTAATTTTAATTTATTTTGTTTTTAAAGTGTTTAAATTTATTTAGATTGTAATGAGCTTTTTTCATACTCTTTTTGTTTCTCATTTTTAATTTTTTTCATCTAAAATTATCCTTCAGCAAGCCTTTTTAATAATCAACATATGCATGTAAAATTAAAAATGAATTAAATAACTTTATTTTCTATGGTTTTTCGTAATTTAAAAATTATAATAAGCTTTAAAGAGAAAGTATTTTAGTATTTTACACTTATCATTTTCAGGAAGCTTAAAATTTGTTTACTTCAATATTTCTTGTCGTTGAAGTTACTATAGCTAAGTCCTTTGTTATGTTGAATTTTAATTTTAATTTATTAGGTATGGTATACATTATTGCAGTGTCTTAATAAAAATTTTACTGTATTATAAAATTTTTAAATTCATAATGACAAAATAAAACTTTTTTGTTTTTATTTTAGAGATTAGTTAATATTTTAAAAATGTATTCATTTTTTCAATATTTATTTTAATTTAATGATAACTTGACACACAGATGAAATTTTTTTATTAAACTCTTGTTAATTCATTATATTTTCCACCTTTTTTAAATTTATATATCTTCATAAAAATTCCATTATCATTATGATGCAAATAGTGGTAAATATTCTCAATAGTTAATCAAATAATTTTTTAAATTTACATCAAGTAGACTCCGTTTGTTTTGTTTAATAATAAATTCTATCATATTTAATTTAAAAATATTTTTATTTTAAATCAATGGCTAGTTAATTAATTAGTGACAAAATGACGAAAAATGATTAAATATTTAGTGATAAAATAAATTGTTCTTCCACGGAAATCAGTCAAAACACTGATTCATGTGACGAATAATGGTTGGGGTCGACTCCTCTCACAAGGGATTATTAAATTCAATTTATTAAAATATTTCATTTAAAATTTATTTCTTTTTGACAATATTTTTAATAAAAATAGATACTTCTTCAGAATATTAGATTTTTTAATGAGTATTTAATTTCAGGGCATGATTTTTATATAAATTTTCTTGTGGAGCTATCGAGAAATATTTTTCCCAGCAGTTGTGTATAAATTATTGTATATTGAATGCATTAAACTAGCGGGTGCGTGGTTTTTTTATATTTTGTTTAAAAATTTCTTCGGGTATTTAATTTCAACCTAATAATTTATTTATTTTTATATCCAATAGTGTCCAATTTTCTGGTATCCAATTTTCCGGTGCCCAATTTTCCGGTGCCCAATTTTCTGGTGTTCAATTTACCGGTTCACATCTTTTCATGTGGAAAAACCCAACTCGTACTGCCCAAACTCGTAATGTTTTTAAGTTATGACGATTTTTTTTGTCTGAAAACAGTAAGAGTTGGGGCAGAACGAGTTGGCCTAGTACGAGTTGGGCTTCGTCACTTTTCATGATGTGCTCTAACAATTGAAATTTAATTTAAAATATAAATATAAACAAATTTACTTATGAACTTTTAATTATGCTTTATTAGATTTCTTTAATAATTTAAGCAATTTAACTTTCTATATTTTTCTTTGCATGATAATAAAATAATTTGGATAAAGGAAAAAAGATTACAAAATATATCTAAACAAAAGAATAGAAAAATCAAATATTTTTGGTATTTTTGAGCATAGGCTGAAAAGGCATTCAAATGTTAAAATCTTATGCATTTATTTCTTCTACAATATAACAATTAATGAGTTCGTTTAAATTTTTCGATAATTTAATAAAGCTCTAGTTTTCAAACTTTCAGTTGTATTATAAAAAAAATTGGATTATAATAAAAATTTATTTTGCAAAAATTAAATGTAAAATATATTTATTAGTTTTTGTTTATTGTAAATTTTTTAAAAGTCCTTTTAACATTCCCAGTCTGTGACAGATTTAATTTAATTAATTTTTTTTTCATTTAAAAAATTCAATCATCAAATATTATTCTTTCTCAGCAATTATTCCATAGGTGCTTTTTCTTTAATATTTTTTATACTTCATATTAATTCTGTGCAGAAAAATTCAATTAATGGTTTTATTCCAAGTTCTCATGCTTTTCGAGACCGTTACGTAACTATTCTCGTAGGTTTATTTTCGCGTCATTTCAATTTCCAAACATTTAACAAATTTTAGTTATTTATGATAGAAACTTTTTAATAATATTTTTTTATTAACTTAAATTTCAGCTATACTTGCTACATTACTTGATTTCATAATTTATTATTATTTCTAAATAATTAGTTTTTGATTGTTTTAAATATTAATTCAGATATTCTTGTGATTTATAGGGACAGAAGGGTTGTTTATTTTCACTTTAAATTTACTTTTTGTCTTTTATAGTTAAATTTTTAAACCAAGCTTAAATCATTTAATTCCAAAATATTATCAAGATGATTTTTCTTTTTATAACCATTAATTTAATAACTTTTTTATTTTATTCATTATTACAATATTTGACAGAATTATTAATCGCATAATAATTCATTCTTTCCCTAATGTCTAATAATTTTTCTTTTTGCTTTGGTGCAATTTTAAAAGTTTTTAATGAAATGTGATTTTGCAAAATTTATAATAAACGAGTTATTATTTTTGTTTTAAGTAAAAAATTAAATTAATAATTTAAATTAATTTTGAATTATGGAATTTGACCTTTATATAATAAACAATGAAATTTTTTGTCGATATAAGTTTGTATTAATAATTTAATAATATTGAAAAATAGAACTTTAATATTTTTTATCATTGGATATGTCCGAGTGTTTCATTTATTACTATATTATTTATTAAAAAATCTCAAATATAAGAATGCAGTAAATGTATCAAGTTGCTACTGTTTTGAAAAATATTATATTGAGTTGAGATTTCTTCGTGATTTCTATATAATTTATTGATTGTTAATTTAGTTAAAATGATTAAATAATTTAAAATTAAATTATAACAACTTGATAATTAAGCTAATGAATTGTTTTTATGTAAAAAATGATGAAAAAAATTCACAGAAGTCACAATTATTTTTGAAGTCAAAATTTTTATTTGGTATTTTTGCACAAAAATCTTATTATATTTGATGATGAATTTAATTTGCAAGCCGGGAGCGCCCTGAAAGTAGTGGAAGGGTCTTACAACTTTTTGAGGCGCATTCAGGAAAACTATAGGTTTTTTGTTCCGAGGGCCATTATAAAAATCAACAACTACAATATATTTAATATTGTAAGTTTCTAAAAAACAAAACTATATATTTAAAAAATAGATTCAAACGAATAAATATGCACCTGCCACCTGCCGTGCCTAGAATTAATTGCAGTTTAATTAAGTAGTTTTAAAGTTATTATATAAACTGATAAATAAAGAATCATATTATATATCTTCTAACACATAATTAGAATTTTAAAAAATTAAATAATAAACATTAAACAGCAAAGGATTTTTTAATTAAAAAAGATCGTAGGCAATTAAAAAATCATTGTTTAAACATTTATTTAAAATTATATTTTTTAAAGATGACTTTTTATATGATGAGCGCAGCTCTGGTCTTTAAATTAATACAATAAAAGCACCAAGTAATATATTATTTTTAAATGGAATATGAAAAACAATTTAAAAAATAACAAACACTATTTTTCATGAAGTTGAAGAAGTTTAAATATTATCTTTTGTATCCTTGGCAAGCGAATTAATAAAAAAAAAATTTAAAATATATTGTTATTTATTTTTATATTTTCTATTAAATATAAATTTATTTTTACTGATTATCTAAAAAATTATGCCAAAAACTCAATGCCTCGCAGTGCTCAATTCGCCTAATTTTTCTCTCTTTTTTTGTACAAACTTCGCTGCAAAAAATTTTGATTTTTTGGAAATTTTATTTTGAGAAAGGGATTTATTTCAGAGGAGCTTTAATTTGGAGAGGCTATTTTCAGAGCTGGCTCTAATTCAGAGGCGGATTTTTCTTTATAAATTTTTTGTTTAAAGCAATATTTTAATTTAGCTTCTAACAATAAGAGAAACCAATTTTTATGTACTAGGCAGATAATTCTGTTATTCAATATAATTTTTTAATATATTTTTTTTCTCGAATTATCATAAGTCGCAGCAATATTTTTTGGAATTTTTATTCTATGCACCTTAAATATATGATATTAAAAAAGGTGAATTTATAATAATTTATGTTTATAAATATCTTTTTTTAACTCTATGAAAAATATTGTTTGATATTTTTTTTAAATAATAAATTATTTAGTAATTCAATTTATTTATTAATTTATGACCAGAGCAGCGCTCATCATTTAAAAAGTCATCTAAAAAAATATATTTAATTTTGGGTCAATGTTTAAACAAAGATTTTTTAATTGACTAACGATCATTTTATTAAAAAAAATCCTTTTGCTGATCAATTAGTACTATAATTTTTGTTGCTTATATGAAACTTTTCTAATTCTTTGTGGAAAAGGTACACACACTTTTAAATTAAATATTTTTTCAAAATTTAAGAAACTAAGTTAGTTAATGCTTTTTGCACTGTACTTCACATTCTTTTCTATTTTTATATTAATAAATATTATCTGAAACTTGCTTTGATAATTATTATCGATTAATATTTTTAAATTTGTAATTTTGTGTAAGAATATAAGATTATTTATATTATTATTTAATTATAATTTTATATTTAATAACTTAAAAAAATATAATTATTAAACTTCCTTTAATTCTCGGCATGGAAACACACTTTATTGATGGTTTTTTGACGGGATAGGATATCTTAGGTTTAGAATTTTAAGGATATTCGATTAATTATTTGGTAATAATGTGTATTAAGATAATATTTTAAAGATTTTAGAATTTTTGCTTTTATTATATTAAATGTTTGCATATTACACTATTGTCAAGTTTCTTGGTGTGGGACTGACTGCATTCCGCTTATGTGTTAGTCGAATTCCTCCTCGTTTTGCTGATGGCCAGTGTGTGAAACATGTTCCTCGAGCAACTGGATATATTATTAAATATGATTCACAAGAAAATAAATAATTAATTTAGTCTTCTATTTTTAATGTAGTTGTGATTTTTGATTTATTAAGAAAATTAACTTTTAGTAAATTTTAAGTTATAAAAGCAATAATCGTTTATTTAATATATTTAAATGTAAAAAAAAACATTAATATTTTGTTTTTATATTATGATGTAAATAATTTCTACAAATAAGTTTGTTTCATTTCTCGGTTTGTGCATTAATTTAATAATATTTCTTATTGTTTAGTTTTTAAATACTGTGCTGTATGAAATTGCGGCTAACCTTTATTATTAATTATAAAAAATTCTTCATTTGTATATTTAGGCACAGATTTTATTTAATGACTATTAGTGTCTGAGAAAAAAAAGATCTTTTCAAATGAAATTAGTATTTTAAGAATTTTATTAACAATTAATATTGTTTTTCTATGGTTTTGAAATCTTATCATGATTATATTAATCGTATCTTTTATTTCTTATTTATTCAAATTGTGGCTTTCGCTTTAATTATGTTAATAAATTTCCAGATAAAATTTATCATCATTATCGATTCTTCCAGATGAAACGACAATATTTAAAGCTAAATAATTATATTAATTCAGCAATGATATTTACATTTTATTCATTCCAATCATTATTTTTGCATTAATATATATTTTTTAAATTATTAATATTTTTTTTATTATTCAAATTATAATTTTGGGTTTTAATTTTTTTTTTTGCTTTATTATTTATTATTTCTTAATTTTTTAGACTTTTTTGTTTAATATTTTATAAAAATATTATTATTTTATAAGAAAAAATTTAAACATTGCTAAAATCTTTTAATCTCATATATTTAAACTTACTGTGCTTTATTTTTTATTTTTGGATTAAATTATTTGTTAGTTATTTTTTATATATTTTTTAATCGTATTATTGAAACAATTATGACTCCCTCAAGAGTGTAAAAGGTTGGACTTAGATAACATAATTTTTTTTTGTAAATTTTTATTTTTTTAATAATGTTAAAGCAATATTTTAATTTAGCTTCTAACAATAAGAAAAACCAATTTTTATGTACTAGGCAGATAATTCTGTTATTCAATATAATTTGTATTTTTAATATATTTTTTTCCTCGAATTATCATGAGTCACAGCAATATTTTTTGGAATTTTTATTCTATGCACCTTAAATATATGATATTAAAAAAGGTGAATTTATAATAATTTATGTTTATAAATATCTTTTTTTAATAATATTTTCTCAATGTGCTAATGGCATACATCGTTCACTTTATAAATAAAATAAAAAACAAAAAAATAATTTAATATGAATTATACCTACCATTTATTTTAAATATTTTTGTAAATTCATTTTGACTTGGATTAATTTATACTTCTGATATGTAAATTCTATAACTTTTTACTGACAATTTCTTGTGCTATGGTACATACGTAATTTTTTTTATTTGAAATATTTGTCATTATAGTTTTATTTTATTTATATTCTTTATTACAATATACTCGATTTTTTGACAAATTGGTTGAATCAAAGCAATGCCTCCAAATGAATATATTTTATTATTTTTATTGTATTATATGATTATCCGTGAATAAAATTCGCTGCATTTACATTTTTATATGAATATTATCATTTAAACAACTGTTTTAAATAAAAGCATATTACGTTAATATTTTAAATTTATTTATACAATAAGAAAATATTTTTTTTGTGATTACTTTCATATTTTCAAAAAGTGTTAAGATTTACTTGTTTAATTTTTAAATTTAATTTTTTTGAATGTTCCATAATATTCTCTAGTTAACTATAAATCTTATTCCAACCATTAAATATTTTTAGCATATAAATTTTAATTACAATAAAAAAAATTTTGTCTTAAGTTAATTTTACAATACAATTATTATTAGTTGTTATACATTAGTTTACTTACAAAAGATGTGCCTCATCAACTTTTTGCACCTGTCTCAATTGATTTTTAAGTTCCTTTAAATAAATTGTATCATTTAGTATATTATCTCTCGCGGCAATAATATGGATATTTGAAGTTCCATGTATTTGAATTTATTTTTCCTTGTTGTTGGCACAAATTTTCTTGAAGTCGACAATATCCGCATTAATAAAAAGACGTATTTATTTTTTAATCTCAAATTACTTTTTTTACATAAACGCTAACAAAATTTCTATTTTTCTTTATTTTTTCAACTTATTCATATTTCTAGTTTATTATATTATCAATATGTTAGTTATTGTGTGTTTAATATCCTATTTTTAAATTCATTTTTTTCATTGTCTAAGTTTTGCCTAATCAATTGTTTATCTTGTTTTTGCATTTAATACTTTTTAATTATTTTCAAATTTGTTCCTGCTTTAATATATTAAAGCTATGAAATAATTTCAATAAAAAGCGTGTTTTCAACTTTTATTTATTTAATTGTATAAAATTTTTATTTAATTTTTTATAACTTTATTGAAAAATAATTAATACATTGCTTTGTTTATACAAAATTTATTTTCTCATGTCATACTCCAACGTGTACGCAGCATCTTTTCCTAACTTTATTTACGCAATATTTAGTTGAATAATTTGAGTATTAAAGTTTTCATAACAGAATTTTTTATTTTCTCAAATTAAAATTTAGCTTATATTAAAAGTAGAAAATTAATTATAAATTTAAAGGCCGTCGTTATTAGTTTTTTTTATTTCATTTACAATTTAAAAAATTATTTTAATTTAGATTAAAAGAAACGAAGTTTTTTTGATAAAAAAACGTCAATAGAAATCATAAGAAATAAATCTTTGCTGTAGATTTGTCTATGATATAGATAAGTCCTTGTATTATTTTTTTAATTTTTAATATATTCAGAACTTTAACAATAGAAAAGAAATTTAAAAGAAATTTTGAAAGGATAGCAATAATAAAACGCTTAAAGCATTTATTTGTTTTAGTTTTTGTCTTCGGAAGTGTGTCTATTCTTTGCTTTGAAGCATTTTGTTAGTATGTTATGTAATTTAAAAAGTAACAACTATTTTCTTATTATTATTATTACCTCGTTATTAATATATATTAATATTACATTTTTTTTATTAGTAATTATATCATTTTATGTAAATATTTTTCGTTAAGTAATTTTTTAACAATTTATACATTAAAACACTCGCTCACATAATTTCGTTAAATTTGAATTAATTTCTTTGAATAATTGCTTCATATAAGAAATCCATATTAAATTTTTTTAATGCATTTTATAATGTATTTTTCATATTATAAAATTATATTCGGAGTCAAGTTACTTTATTATATAATTTATTCAATTAATTTTCTGAATAATAATTTTATTAAAGGTTAATTTTGTTTGTAAATAAATATAAGTGAAAGTACCTAAATTAAAACTGCATTATATTGTGAAATAATTTTTATTTAAATTTTTTCTTAATAATGAATTTAAGTTGAATTACTTAATCTAAAATCATTTAATTGAATTGATTAAATTATTGTTGTAAATTTCTCAACTTGCACAGATGTTCGAAAGTGTGGATACTTGAAAATATGCATTATATTAGGTGATATTATAATAGCTATTTTTTCATAATTCATTTTATTCAATCAAATTTAATTAATTAATTCATTTAAATCAATGCATTTTTAAATCATTGATAGTTTCTCAAAAAAAGTATGAAATCAATACAACTTTTATGTTTTTAACAATAAAATATTGTCCAAATTTCATCAAGTTTATTTGTTAAGATTTTTATCGTTTTTCTTTTTGTAAAAAATAATTTTGAAGCAATAATGTAACATTATAAAACTATTTGAAATATTTTTTGTCTTTTTATTGTTTTTTAAAGATTAATATTTAATAATTATTTTTTAAACTTTAAATAATCTAATTTCAATCAAATAGGTTTCATTCTAACATAATCTATAATTCCCTAGTTTCTTGGACATCCTTTTTTACGAATGTGGTATATTGCTAATTAATCAATTAAAGATAATTAGTTATTTTTATTTAGTCAATGTCGAGAAATTATTCTTTATTGCCAATAATTATAAACAAATAAATTGTTAAATATTTATCCAATAAAACTTTTTAATTCGTTTAGAACGCAGAAAAAAATGTGTTTTGGAAAATACCGATCTCTAATATATAGATAATTAAGTCTAATTAATTATAGTAAAATTTATTTTTTAATGATTGCAGAAGAGAATGACGACCGGTATTTGATATTTATTTTAAATTTTTAGTTGTTTATGCTTTATTGTAACAAAGTTTTCATAATTTTAAAGAATTAATTTTTTAAATTTTTTGATGATTTTATTTTAAGTTTTAATTTAATATTGTTTAAATGATACCATATATTCATGTGCTCTAGTCTACCAATGCAGGCGTTAATGTCTCCAGTTCCAGCTCATTTAAATATACAATAGTTTATTTATTGATAATGGTAAATAATTAAATATAAACAATACCAATAAATATCAATTATTATTGAACGTTTTGTATTACAAAAGAATTTATATTTTTTCATTAAAATCAATATAATTAATCGAAATTTTTATCTTATTAATGATCTTCATATATTGGGCTATTTTTGCAGTTAAGGATTTGCATCATATTCTTAAAATTTATAATAAGCATTATTTTTTTAATTATGAATTATTAATTCTTTTATATTCGTTAGTTTTTGGTTTTAATAATAAAAAAATATATTTAAATGATTGCACAAGATAAGATGATCATTTTGGATATTTAGTTTTTTTTTTAATATTGAAACAATGATTTCTCGATTTTACATGATTATTGTTTAACTTTTCTAATGTGTTTATTTCTGTTATAATTTAATAAATTGTATATACGAATATCATATCTACATGTGCAAAATTTTATTTTGTTGAATACAGTTAGTTTTTTGTACAATCATTTCATTACAAGATAATTTGCATCAAAATTATAATTAACATATTTTTATTTTTTCTTTTAACATCAAAATATTTGTTAAATTTACAAAATTTGGAATTATAAGAATTTTTTAAAATTATAAATTGGATTAAAATTATTTATAAAAAAATATATTGTAGAACATTGAATAAAAAAAGTCAATAAATTCTTCTAGACGACATCTATCATATATTTGATTGTTTAATTATGTTATTAAATTTAAATTTATGGTCTTCAAAGTACAAAGTTGATGATGTTAATATTTTAATGTTGTTAATAGGCATAAAATTTCCAATACAAATACACGAGCAAATTAATATATATGAAGACTTTAATAAAAATTGAATGTTTAAATTAAATATAATTTACCATTAAAATTTTAATAAAATTTAATTAAAGATAAATAGAAAAAATTAAGAAAATTTATTGAACATAAGTCAGAAAAAATACTAAAGACATAGATAAATTAAAAAGAAATTTCGCAAGAAAATATTTTAATTTGAAATAAAAATTACATAAGAAATAATGAACAATACAACAATTAGTAAATAAAAAATTTACTTTACTTAAAAATAAAATGAGTGTAATTAAACTTAAATAAATTAATTGCTTAACGACGAATGTTATATTTGCAATTGAAAATATTTTCTTTAAATCTTTTGGAGAAGTTAGATTTTAATATTTTGCATGGCAAAATAAAAATATAAAAATATACATTCATCTTGTGGTGTTCTATAGTTTCCCGAGTCGTACGTACAACAACTTTATTGAAATAATATATATTCATTCATTGATTTTGATATATTTTTTACCTCATCTTTTTATAATTTAAACTTCTATCATTTTATAAAACAAATTAAATCATATGAAAATAGTAATAAAAAATTTCTAAAATCTAAATGTTAGGACCACAAATATTTGCTTTATGCAAAACTCAATCACAATCTTTGCCGAACAAACTCGGTTTAATCTTTAAATTATCATGTCAGTAAAAAATACAAATATTTGCATATAAAAACAAAATTTAAATAAAATAAAATATATCAAACTTAAAGAAATTTCATTTGTATATTTTCACTAAATAAAAAATATAACTATGCTTAGTATGCGTTATAATAAATTAGAAAATCACAATAAAGAGGAATTCCTAAACATCGAATTAATTAAGAAATCTTTTGAAACAGTGTTGATCATTTATAATAATTATTGTTTGAATATCAAATTAGAATTAAAAAATAAATTAATCCCAAAAAAATAATTTTAAAAATAAATAATCTTAACTTAAAAAAATGAAATAATTAATATCTTTCAATATAATTAAAATTAAACTTAAATTGTCCTTGATATCATTCGAAAGCCTAAGTGTTTTCTATTATACTGAGAAAGCTTAAAAAAAATTTAGGCTTCATATAAGTTATGGCCAAAAATGTTTGAAAACCCGGTTTCCTTGTGTACTTTTGGCAATAACTTTTCTCAATTGAGCAAAGTTATGGATAGTTTTTTGTTGAAAATGTTCCATTTTAATTGGACCCAGGCCTCGTACTTTTAACAATGAGCATATTATCACTTTACTCTGTGAAATTGAAACTACAATTAATACACGGCCCATCTCATTTGACTCTGCTAATCCTGCTGATCATCGGACCCTCCGTCCCATCGACTTTCTTCGCCCGTTGGGTTTCTTTCCGCCCATTTTTTCGAACCTTTTTGAAAATCCTAATACACCGCAAAGCGACTCAACTGACAGTACCACCACATCATTACGAGATTTGTGGAAATCAATTTCTAATTCCCTGAATTCATTCAAGTTTAAATGGACTAATGATTACCTTCTTTCCCCCAGAGAACGAGATAAAAAAATAAAAACTATTTCCGGTCATATAACCAACAGATCTGTAAGTCATCTCTACCCGTTGGAAACCGAAGATGAATATTGTAACCGTAATCCTCTTAATCATCAAAACACTACAACAAAAATATAATTGGGCAAAATTCCCTCCCAATTTCAAACCTAACCCGGCCAATGTGCCACCATCCCCCCCCCCTTGTGCCAAAACATAGGCCGGAAAGAAATGGACTTGGGCTCTCCACCACCACTAGTATCACATCACTGATTTAATTTTTTTTTTTGCGACGGGAGGATGCTAATCGCAATTTTTCCCACGGCTTATTCGGCCGATCACGGCCTTTATAACATTAAAATT
This sequence comes from Heterodera glycines, assembly GCA_004148225.2. Taxonomy (NCBI): domain Eukaryota; kingdom Metazoa; phylum Nematoda; class Chromadorea; order Rhabditida; family Heteroderidae; genus Heterodera; species Heterodera glycines. The sequence continues at coordinate 19,559,571 of CP049705.1, read as the reverse complement.
TCCATTTTCCCATTAACATTGTTTTATGGCATTAAACTTCGTTTGTTTTTCTCTTCTTTTCCGCCCTCGCCTTAATCATCTCCTCTGTCACACGCTTTCTTTAATAAATTTTTTCCCGATTATTGGCTTATCATCTTACAATCACTGCGATCCCCACCCTATATAAGAAGCTCCTATAAGCAAATCCAATAATCATCAACTCAACCATTCAGCAATGGGAAATATCATCGCGCTTGAATTGGCATATCATCAGCATCCACCAGAAGATACAACTTCCCACAACTTTTGGTTTTTCTTCGTCATTATCACCATGACAATTTTTATTGGAGCTTTGATGTTGTTTGGGATTTTTATTTTCCGTAAATTTTTTCGTCGCCTTCCCCTCCCTACCAATTCCAGCAACCAGCCCAACCCCGGGAATGTACCTGATTGCCCATACTCACCCTCGTCAATTTCCACTGTTTATGTGATTTTGATCTTGACCCTCGTTTTCCTGTCCCATACTGAGGCACACCCCAAGGGAAAAATGGGCAAGGGAGGAATTTTAAAACCGATGGCAAAAGGGTCATTACCCATTATTGGCACCTCGGCCCTTTATTTTGGAATGGACGCACTCTTTGGCAAAAATGAGGAAGAAAGCAGCATCCATCCATCCTTAGCATAATTTGCGTTTATTGGCTTCGTCACCCTTTTTGTCCTACTCATCATCATTAAAATTGTCAATTATCTACGCTATAAAATACGCCCGCTCAACAAAACTCGAACCCCGAAACAACTCCTATCTGTGTTAGTAACTGCCCCGGACACCATTGTTGCGCCACAAAAATTTCCGGATGCCGGTGTGTTATATGATTTTAATTTTATTATAATTATTGGCATTTTGTTTGTGTGCATGTCTGTTTTTGTCTCCCTTTTATCTTATTGATTTGTAACTGACTTATGCCCTTTCCTCATTCATTGAGTTGTTGTTGGTTGGTCTCCTTTTGGTGTGTTTGTCTTCTGTAATGTTCTGTTTTACTTGAATTAAAGTGTGAAGTTGTTGTGAATTGAGTTAGTTTTCTTGAGTGAGAGCTGTTTTTTATATTACGTGGCGCTCCTGGCTTCTGGGACAACTCACTGCCATTGCTTAAAGACCGGGAATAACGCCGACGACGGAGCTCAAAGACTGAGGCTGCAAATAAAAGAAAATTTAGTCGAGAATTTGTCGAAGTTGCTCAAAGACTGAGGATAACTTCGCCATTTGAGTGATTTGCTCAAAGACTGAGAAGCGAATTTGTTGAAATTGCAGACATTGTTGGATTTGAATTGAACCAAGACGGTTACCGAAAAATGACTGCAGTGCATTCGTTTTTGAGTTCGAATTCGCCTTTGAACGTCGTATTGGGAGGCAACCGAGGGCTTGAAAATGATGCTGTTTGGAGACACAGTGAAATTTTGGATGAACGAGAAATGCGACGCCGATTATTTGCAGTGAGTGCCAACAACAACAACCTGCTCAGATGTATGAAAGAGGAGAATAAACGTAGAGAGATGGAACGACCGATTCGATCGAATAATTTTCTGCAAAATTTTGAATTGAGAAATCCTAACACCACGGCATTTGCTCAGGTGTACCCTCCCGTTCATGAATCGGCACCTCCACCAAATTTTGATCGAAATGAAGGACAAATGCAGTACACACAACCGCGGGTCGACAACAACCAAGACCCGATTTTCGTGCGGCAAATTGCGGTCCATTCGAAATTAACCGCAAGGCATATCACAGCAAATCCCCAACATCATTTAACTATGTTGGAGAATGAAGCTTCTCAAGGCCAAATTTGGCAAAATGATCGAATTTTGGCCCATGCAATCAAAAGTTTGGACAATTTCTCCTATTCGATGACATTGAATTCATTGCCAGAATTGAAGGGAAATTCGGGCTCAGATCAAGTGAGATCATTTTTCCAACGCTTCGATATCGCCACTGAGGAATGGCCTGAAGCTAAACGGCTAAACGCACTTCGGTCGAAGAGTTCGGGACGCGTTGAGCGGGCACTTAATGTTGCCGTCGCAAACAATCCATTTCAGTACGAATTCATTAAACGAGCATTGATTCATCAGCTTGAGTCGACAGATGCGCGACATATGTCAGCTTTTGATGAATTAATGAATGGCGTTTTTCGCCGGAATAACGAAGCCATTGATGACTGAAACCAAAAGGAGGTGTTGGACAAATTCTGATCGAAAGCGGAAGAAAGTTGAAAAGAAACCATCAAACACTGCGACCCAATTAAAGAACCGAAATTTAAGTAATTGTGGTGAGAAAGGGCACAAAAAGTTCGGCCCAAAAGAACAGGTGGGAAAGAAATTCGAAGCGCAAAATGGCGGTGGTGGCAAATTTGGAAAAAGCGGAATGATTTTTTCCAAGGGCAAAAATCCCAATGTTCAATTAGGGACAATTGAAATTTTGGAAGGTGGGGAGGAGTTGAAGAAAAAAAGGATTAATTTGGACAGAAATGATCAGCGAGAAAAAATCAGACTAAATGTCTCAAGTGGCGGATCTCAATCGAATTTAGGAAAAAATGTGAAAACATTTTTGAATTCTTTTCGACAAAGAAGTGGTTTTGGGACAATTAGAGCGGAGGCTGATCATTGGATGATTCGAAGAAAAGTGCCATTTGATCGGGGTTGGGTCGAGTTGACCGCCTCGTGTCCGGGCCCGACTTCACATTCTGCTTGTGATCGACCATTATTGCGCGGACTTCGATGCAATGGCAGTGTGCTGAATCCCAGACGACATCACCTTTCGACAGCCGGATGCGGGATGTGCAGCTGATCGGCAGGGACGCCTCTCGTCAGCGGCCGGGGATGTGTTATATGATTTAATTTTATTATAATTATTGGCATTTTGTTTGTGTGCATGTCTGTTTTTGTCTCCCTTTTATCTTATTGATTTGTAACTGACTTATGCCCTTTCCTCATTCATTGAGTTGTTGTTTGTTGGTCTCCTTTTGGTGTGTTTGTCTTCTGTAATGTTCTGTTTTACTTGAATTAAAGTGTGAAGTTGTTGTGAATTGAGTTAGTTTTCTTGAGTGAGAGCTGTTTTTTATATTACGCCGGCTCTGATGCAACCACCGACGAAATTTCTTCATTGGCCGTTGATCCCTCGAACATCAATGACTCGCCTTCAGGTCATAATTGGGGTGACAGGGAAATCCAAGGAAACCCGAATCCCCCGAAATCCCCCTGCGCCCCGCTTCTTTCCGCCTGCCAACCGTGCCCTTCCTTTGAGCCGCACTTTGCCGTTGTCCAACTGTACTCGCCCACAACCTTCACCAAAATCTGCTCAAATCGAACGAACGGCGATGGTCAACCGGACCCGCATCTCGGAAGGTGGACGAATGGAAGACCGTTGCCAAGTTCGGGAAGCCAACGCCATTGAACAAAATTCGATTCAAGACCCCACCTTGTCCCATCCCCCCATTTCTGGCTGTTTCCCTGGACAGTCTCTCCACGTCCATTCACAATTCCGCGCCGGCAGTGTCGCAAATCGCGACAGAGGAGAGGGTCCTGGTAATTTTGGAACACAACATTGTTCATACACTACAGTGTTAATGTATTGTGATGATAAAAACTTATGATTTAAATAATTGTCGAAATTATTCGTCGTGCTTAGATGAAAGATGCAATTGAGTGATACCAATATTTTAAAATTAGGCTCATTATAGGCGAAAGTATGAGTAATTTTCTGTCCAAATTTTTCCATTTGATTAAGCATTTTAAAATTTGTCTCACTTTTAGATTAGTATATTACGTAAAAATTAATCAAATCACATCATTAATTTATTTTAACGTCATGAAATTGTTAATATTCTAAATGGTTTTTATTTGCGTTATTCCTTGTAATTTGTATCTATAAAATTTTATTTAGATCTCACGCAAAAAATACAGATCAATGTATCAAGTCACAGATCCATATAGAAATTGTTTTTTTCTGAAGTATTGCGTGTTTGAACAGTTATCTATTTGTCAAATATGTATCTTTCAATATTTTTCATCTGCTAATTAAAAGACCATATTTATTTATGGAGTTTTTATCAACTCTTATTTTAAAATTTTAAAATTAATATTTTTTCACATGTGTTCATTAAATAGGGTTTTATTTGTTTAAGTCGCTTAAATTTATTATTTGGACAATCAATAAAAATATTTATAAAAAATTTTCGAAATATTTTTATATAATAATTTATTTTCGTTTATAAAATATTATGTTGAGTAAGGTTATAATAGAGTTTTAATAGCAAATCTAATTATTCATTATCTTTAAAAGTTTTGTTTTTAAATAATTAATCTTAAAAAATTAATTTTTTTTTAAATTGAAATCCTGAAAAATATTATTTAACCTAAAAATTTAAACTCTTCTAGTAGATTTATTGCAATCACTTCAGTTAATTAGATTAGCTCTGATTAGACTAAACTTTGTACATGTTGTCAAAAATAGAATAAATATTCAAATTATGTTTTAGAACAATTAACCAGTTTAGTTTTCTATTATTTGCTAACTCCTTTTAAATAAATGAAATAAAAATATAATAGACAATTTAATAAAATTTGTTATAAACGATAATCATTAAACAATAAAAAGAGGTAAAATATTTTAATATTTTTATTAAAACATAACTTATAAATAAGCATCAATATGTGAAAGATAAATTTATTATAAGAAGTAACTGCTTCGTTACTTTAACTGCTTATTCATTTTAATTGGTTATTATTCGTAAAAGATAACATTATTAGTAATCATTATGATAATTTTTCTTTATTTTAAAGTATTACATAACCCATCGGAATAATATAATTAGTAAGTCTCCTTAAAGCCTTCAATTCTATAACAATTATAATAATTCATTTTTCATAAAGTATTTTTAATGAATTCTATCAAATTTTTATAAATTATTTCCCTTTGATAAATTGGTCTTTTATATATTTTGCGACTAAATACATAAGTTTAATAGCTTTTTTAAGTTATCTTCATATTTTAAAATTTTTTTTCGAAAATTTTATTGATAAAAGAATATTAAAAGTATTCAATGTATTAATTGATTTAAGTTGTTTATTAGCAATTGACAATATAGCTTCCTCCTTATGCAAAATTGGATGAAAAAAAAATAAATTTAATTACTTTTTTTTATTTCGCCGAAGCGATGAATTACCAACAGCTAAACTGTCGCTTCAAACTGTCAAACTCCAAAATCAATGACCGTTACAAACATGAAATTTAATGTGTTCTATTAAATTTCATCTACAATATATATCCCATTTAATGCAATTATAATTATGCTTTAGGTTAAATTGTCAATGAATAATTTTTGAATCGTTATTTAAATTTGATTAAATTAATACTATCTCATTTTTATTTTCCTTGTTTTTATTTCAAACAAAGTTTTTTATCTTTTGAATTATTTTTTTTTCAATTTCCTAAATTTTTATATGTATTTTCTTGAAAGAAAGAATTAATACATGTTTTAATTTACGCTAAACATTTTCAGTCTTATGTTTATTTTTCAATTCGTTATTTATTCATTCAATTTTAATTTTTTATATAATTTGCTAGTATTATAATGTTTTATTATCGTGTGACATGCATATAATTCTTAAAGATAGTTACGAGAATAAAAAATATTAATTTTTTCATAATTAGTTTTTCAATTTTTATTTTGTATTGTTTTATAATATAATGAAAATATAGAAAAAATATTTTTCTCTTAGAGTTTAACTATGGCATGCCTTTTTTGTAATAGATGATTAAGATATATCTATACTAGAAAAAGTTTTTTTATGTAAAATTTTCTTTTTTTATTACTGACTTTAAGTTAGAATCTTAAAATCTAAAAAAACTATACTAATATTTTTAAAAATAATTTTGTGACATCATTATTTAATTTTTTCATGGTATATTATTATATTGGATATTAAAAGGTTTTAAAAAATATTTTTACTCAAACAAGCTTCCATTGGTACATTTAAAAAAATAAATATTTTATATTTTGTGGATTTTATTTTCCATTTCAATTAAATTATTTATTGTTATAATCTTATTTATCTTATGACCTTTATTTTTATGAGCAAACAAAAGGCACATTATGCGCTTATATGGTGCATAAAAATACAAAATAATGAAGTCAATATAAAAATGCTGATCAATAAAATAAAATAAATAAAAAAGATGAAGATGTTTTTCATATCGTTATGTTTTTCGAGTAATTGCTTTAAGACTATTTTGAAAATTAATATATTAAATTGATTAAAGCCCTACATTTATTTTAGTTTAAATATTAATTTCTTAAAGTAGTGATCTCCTAGATCAATATTGTCAATGCTTGGTTCTGTGAGAATTTTACAGTATTTATTATTCTTTTGAGTTTTAATCCATCTTATATTTTATATCGTTTCGTATTTAATATATCATTTATCGATTATAATAAGAATGTCTTTGTGCAAAAGCAAATTTTTATTTGAAAATTAGTTAGTCTATTGTAATTTTATCTATTTAAGTGTTTTATTTCAACATTTGGATTTGCATTTTTTAATTTTATTAAAAACTCATTTATTATTCTATATTTTAGGTCTAAATCTGCATTTAAGGCGAAAAATAAAACAATGAGCAATTAATAAAATTAGAATATTCTAAAAAGCTAAAAGACCTTGGTCAAAAACATTAGTATAAAATATGAAAAAATATTAAAATAATTAATAAAAAATTATATACTAACAAATATGACCTGTATGAATATAATTTTAAGTATGGTCAATTTTAAAAAGAAAATTTATAAGCACCAAGCTCTTATAAATTTCGTACTGAAAAAATCATCAAAATTTTTACATTCCAGAGAGGTACGAATTAATTATTTATTTATTTTTTGCTACATGAATCTGGCAGTAATATGACATAATCATAATTTTACAAAAAACATTTACGGAAAATGTTAATTGAGTGCATACACAAAAAATTCATTAATTAATTACAATAATTAATTTTAAAAAGCTGAAAAAATCGTAAAATTGAATAAATTTATTGATTATACTCGAAAATTTCTTAAAAATTATATAATCAAAAAAATATGCTTAAAATACCATAAATTAATCGAAATTTATATAAAAAAAAGTTAAACAATTAAATGGCAGGGATTGTATCAATAAAGGTTTAAATATTACAAATTATTGCGTTGTTTAGTCCTTATTGTTTATATCGTAAGCAATTGTTAATTTAATTTATATATATCAAAAAATGAAAATAATCTTCAAAATTATATTTGTGAATGAATTGTAGAAATGTTGAATTAAAAACAAAAATATATTCGATAAAATGGAAAATTATTACGGAGCATGATAAAACGATATTGTTGCCTGTCTATTGAATTTTCTGTTCACTTGCCAAGAAAGAATGAAATGATAGATTTATATTAGCATCGGCGATGATTATTTTGAATAAATAAATTATTCATAAAATAATTATTCCACCGCCAGGAGGGATCGAACTTGGAGTTCCCTTTTTGTTGTGACTGAGCGTAGACCACTTGGCCAAGTGGTCTACGCTCAGTAACAGCAAGATTAATTAATAAAAATATTTTTTGATGATAATTCCTGAATTATTTAAAAAATTTACAAATTTAAAATAATGTTTATAATAATTTTCGAAATAAATAATTCAAGCAATTTTAGCTAACTCTTACGATTTATATTACTATGATTAATTATCATATTAATAATAAATAGTTGAACATATTTAATGATAAAATTTTAAATTCGTGAAATAGTTATATCCATATTTTTCAAATATTCTATCGTAAAACATAGCATAGTTCCAAAACCAAATTAGAAAATAAGAAAATATTATAAAATGAAATAAAAATAATAACAATGAGTAAACTTTCATAATGTATGTTCGTATTTGAAAAAAAATGTAATTTATAAATTAAATAAACAATTTATTTTATAAATTAAATAAAAAAATTTATTTGTTAAAATAATATTGATCAGCGGGTTATGATCTATATCAGACATATAAGTTTTGTCCATAACTTTTTTGAAACTAAATAAAAATCGAAATGTTTAAGATAAACAATGAATTCTTAGGGATAGGAATTATAATAATTAAGTAATTCCATTTTAATGACTTAAAGTTTTAAAACCTTTAAAATTAATTCATTGTTATGTGAAAAAATTTCATTAATATTCAAAAAATTAATAGGTAATCGGCAAGTGACAAATTACTAGTGATTAACAAAAAAATTAATTGGAATCATTTTAATTTATTCTTCGTAGACAGAATAAAAAAGTCTAAAAATTTATAAATAAAAGGTCCAAATATAAAATCAGGGAGGTCTACGCCGAATTAAACCTGGATAAAACAAAACAATTCGGAATTACAGCAGCTAAAATTATCAAGGCAATTCTTTTTAGCTAAGGATATTTTAAATACCAAAAACATAAAAAATATAAAAAAGGTATTTAAACCTTTATAAAATAACAAAAATATTAAGAGCAGAAAAGGGCTAATAAACTTATCAAGTAATTATTAAGAATTAAACACTTGAAATATCATTTATTCTCAGTAAATTGTTGATATTATACAGGGGACAGAAAAAACAAATGCCAGAAAACATTTTTTAATCTAATTTACGATTGATTAATTCTTCTCTCAAAAATCTAATTAATTTTTTTATGCATTAATAATTATAAAATTATAAATGAACAATTATTTAAATAAACAACAAAAAAACATATATAATTATATTACTAATGCAGTAATTCTTTGATTCCTGGACAATACTCAATTACGAACATATAAAGCCACAAAAATTTATAATTTAAAATTAAAAAATAAAGCAAATGAATCACGGGTTCCACACTAAAAAGATTTCACACCAGTCTTCTCTCTATTCTTTCATAACGGAACAAAATAAATAAAGGTATCTAAATTTTAATAGAATTACACTAAGAAAAATATAGAGAATATAAATTGCACAAAACAATTTTAATTTTTAACAATGTTAATGTTAAGCAAAAATGCCTGCAACATGGTAGGGCCTAGCAGAAAATCCATATAAAGGTATCTTAAAAGATAAATAATGAATAAAAATAACACTTATTTAGATATTCAATTACAATAAAATAATAATAAATAAAAATTTTAATTATTAAAAAAGAATTCTTCTCTACAAATAATATAGGTATTAATTTTTATAAATTTACTCATTTTTTATAAATTTAGTAAAAAAATAAACAAAATAATATAAAAAGATAAGTTTCTTCAATAATTTAATAATTTAACTCAATGAAGAAGTGACTTTATAAGAACAAAAAATTACATATTCAGAGTGGATTTAAGAAGACCTGGATGGCTTATGATGAACCTGAATGACGTTATGAAGACATGGACGTGTGAATAATAATTCGAATAATTCGACTTTATGAAAATTACTCATTTAAAAAATTATTTATGTAAAAAAATTACATTACTTACATGAATAGTATTATAATAATTTTAATAAGAGATAGCACTATTTTTAAAATTACTTATTATTTTTATGACTATAAATGATAATCATTTCTTTTGTATTTTGATAAACTGTAATTGAAGTTTTAATTCTTTGTTAAAATGATAGCTTCCTCACACAATGCAAAAAGAGTGTAAAATCCATTCAAATATAGACATATTCCAATAAGGACATTATAAATCTTTTTACGGACATATAAATTGATGACGCTAATATATTTAAAGTGGAAAGAAGCTGAAGTTTCATCTGTGGTGGGTAGTTGCAGTTTTAATTGTCAAAAAATAACTTCCTTTTAATAATACAATTATTAAATTCAAAGTTAAAAAATAATATCTGAATCTTTTATTGCTTTTTTCTAAATAGACGAGTGTTTTACTATATCATTTAATAAAATGATCGAATTAAAATTAACAACCGATTCAAAATAATTGAGAAAAGTTTTATTAGATTAAAGAAAAATATTAAAATAAAATTTTACGAAAAGATGGATCTTAAACAAAAAAAAAAAAATTCAAGAACTACATGTCAAACAACAAGTACTATTGAATATTTAACTATTTAAATATGGTTAATGTCGTTAATTTCAATTTATTAAAATAGCAGATTTTTACGTTAACTATTTATTCATTTAATAAAAGATCTACCAATCAGAAAAATAAAATTTTCAAATCATTATAAATACGATTGAAAAAAACAATAATTCATTTAAAAAACTTAAAGGACTAACTAAGAGAGCTAAAATTATTTGAGTTAATGAAATTTCAGTCCATAGGAACATGCCTTTGCAAAGAACGAGCAAAAAATAAAAATTCATTACATTAATAAACAAAATATCAAAAAATTTACTTTTTATAATAAATTTAAAGTAATTAATAAATCAAACTTACTTTAAAGAATATGCAGCGACATAAAGCAAAATGAAAAATTATACACTGAACACTAATAAATATTTTAAAAATTTTTATGAAAAAATCTACCATTATTCACAAACTATTGGAAAATTTAGAAGAATAATTTGTAAAATAAAATAATAAATGCATAAAAAATTGCACTTCCATCCGACAGCGAGTGGTTTATTAACTCTTTGCAGGACCAAGAGAGATATGATGAAATTCTATTATTTAAAGTAAAATGAATTTAAAACTTTATTCAATTCAAATTAAAAATAGATGATACACTCATTCTTGGAAATAAACAAGATATTCAATAAAAAAGTACAAAATGATGAAATTATAAAGTAAAATAAATTAAGTATAAAGAATCATAGTTTCACATACTTAAATATATAACTTAAAATTCTGAAATACGAGAAGAATTTCAATAAAAAAAATTATTAATGAAAATTTATTTTGAATATTTTAGCCACCTAAGTGTCTAAAAAATGAAATATATGTATTATCATTTTAATTCATTTATTAGTAACTCACAATAGTCTTAATAACATAGCATTTAAAATTTAAATTTCATGGCTTTATCCGTTTCCGGTACTTGACACGTCAGTAACGAGAAAGTTTAATTTAATGGAAAAAAAATTATATGTTTGATAATTTACATATATCACTGTTAATTTATAAATTAACAAAAAATTTCAGTGAGGTTAAAAAGTTTTGACAAAATGAAAGCATTTTTAAAATTTTAAGCCATGTAAGGAATATTAAAACAAAATATACGAAATTTACAATTTTCTAGCATGAATGATTATTTGAAATAAAGATATTTGAACAAAGAAATTAATTGTTTCCAATGTTTTTACAGATAATTATTAAAACTAAATTTTAGAAAATAATTAAAATATAATTCAAACAAAGAAATCTTATATAATAAAGTTGATTGTTTGTCCGGATGTGTCCATGTTTTGAATTAGTGTGGCGTTTTGTTTAGTTTTTGCGTTAAAAAATGATTTGAAAAGAGATGAAAATAAATTGTTTTGAAAAAGAAGAGAATATAAAGAAAAGAGACGAAAATAAATAGTTAAGAAGAAGGCAAAAGAAATAGCACAGAAAAAGAAGGTAAAAGATTTCTCCTCCTAGGATGTAGAGGTTAGAGGGAGGGATGGTGGGAAATAGTGCACTGTATGACTGTCTGTCTATGCGGGCAGCGGCAGATGGGAGGGGCAGACAGTGAACAGACGCGTGTTGCTGTGGCTGCTGTGCAGCAGCAGTCTGTTGGACGCGTGCGTGGTGTGTGGGAGGGAGGGAGTGGGGAAAAAGAGAGATTAAGTGGAAAAGTAAAAGAAATAAGAGAAAAGAAATGAAAGGGAGAGAACAATTGAAAATTTGTCTCACATCTCTTCCTTATTTACATCCCATTTTTTATTTTAATAAAAGAAAGGGAAATGAGAGTTTTTTTATTTCTGTTTTCGCTTCAGTGAGAATTTTCCTATCTTTCTTATATAATAAAGTTGAGTGTGTGTATGTGTGTGTCCATTGTTTGAATTTGTGTGGCGTTTTGTATTGGTTTTGCGTTAATAATGATTTTGAAAAAAAAGAAATGTTGGTTTTGTTTTTTTCATTTTCGTTTTGTCAGTTTTGCAAAAAGCAGTCTTTAAAAATGTTTTCTCTTCTTTTTTAATAAAAAATAATTTTATATGTTTATTAATAATAATTAAATCGCATTGAATGCTTTCAATTGCATTTGTTAAGAGAAAAAAATAATTAGTTTTTGTTATTAATAAAAAGCATTTGGAAATGAATGCTCTTAGTACTTTTGTAAACAAAAAGAAAATGTTTTTGTAAATGAATTCCTTTGTTATTGGATTAAAATTGATTTGATTAGTTATGAATTAATTTATGTTGTGAGTATTGTTTTTGATTATGGCAAACTCGATGGAAATGTTATTGTTTTTGATATTGCATTGAAAAAGTTTTGATTCAAGAATTTGTTTTGAACTTTGAAATGAAAATAATTTGAATTCTTTTTATTTTTGTTTTGTAAAAAATATTTGTGTATTCGTTCATTCTCATTTTCTTTAAATGTTTTTACTTTTTTGGTATTTTGTTGTTAAAAGAATACGTTTATGTTTTTGATGCGATGTTTGGTTATGATTTTTTCATTTTGATTTTTTTTTTACGCTGAAAAAGAATTTCGTGATATTTTTCGCGATCCCATGTGGGACTCTGTTAGCGTAAGTTATTTTGTTTTTAAAAATTAATTGGTTGTTATGTAATTTTAATTTTTAAGATCTGCCACTGGTGTTATTACTAAAGTGATGGAATCGGAGAAAAAAGTTAGCGTTGTCTTGGTGTGCGGATCTGGAGAAAATTTTGTTGTTACTGAATTTAAACAAAATTCTGCGAACGCTCTTCAAAAGTACCTTTCAGTTGGAAATGTAAATTGTTGTCATAATTTTAAATTATTTTGTATGTTTAAGGTGCTGAAGCTTCAATCTGTCAAAGCCCAACGCTTCAATGAGAAATTTGATGGTCAAAAATTTTTTCAGACTCCATTTCCGTTTGAGTTTGTTGTGACAAAGCACTCGAAAATTTGTTTGGTCAAGACTGAAGTTTTGGCGGCCGAGAAATTTACGCAGCTTGTGGCGGGCCGTTTTTATAGTAATGCATTAAATAAAAATCTTTTAAATTTTATTTTTAGAAATTAAGTGTGTTTTAACGACTCCGTTTTCATTAATTGGAGAAATGTTCGCTGCTGTTGTTGGCGATCTCTGTGGGAAGCGCGCGGATTTATTTATTTCGGGCGAAAAACTCCCAGAAATGTTTGGGCAATTGGACAGCAAGGACCAGCTTGAACTAAAACGTTGTTTTGTCAAAATTGAAGGTTTTTGCCTAATTGCTTTTTTGTTTATCTATGATTTAATTATTTTGTAGATGAGTGTATGCAGCTTAATGTTTTGGCTTCTGATGTTAATGTGTGTGGATGTAAAGTGACGATTGGTGATAAGTTGGTCACTCCGGTCAAGAGAAAGAGTGATGAAGCAATTTTGAGTCCGCAATCGGCTAAGAAATAGTGTGTTTTTTTGTTTTTGCTTTTTTCTTTTTATCTACATATAAATAAGTGAATGTTTATGTTTGTATGTTTATTGTGAATTTATTTTGGATGGTGTTTAGCTAGATTTTTGTATGAATTTAAAAGTGTTGTCAGTTCTATGTTTGTATTTGTGTGGTGTTTTGGATATTAAAACGTTATGTATGTGTTTGTGTCCGTTCATTTATGTGGTGTATTGTTTTGTTTTTATTTATAATGTGGCTTAAGGATTTCCACAATTAATTGTGTTTCGTAATTTAATGAAGTTTTAATAAGAAAATTTAAAAATTAACGTTGAACAGGTCTGTTTAAGTTCTTGGTTAGTTATATAATTTGATTATTGATCAATTTTTTTTCATTGATAAATCTTAACATTTTTTTCTATTTTGTTGAATTTGCAATTTTACCTTTATATTTATTAATTGTGTTGTTAATAAGCATTTATTTTTTTATATAGACCTAAAATTACACGATATTATATTGCAGTGATGAATTTGGCACAATTTTTTGTCTGGTGATTGAGAGACCGGAAGAATATCGGAGAATTGCTTAATTTGAGTCGCGTTGCTTGAAATGCCAGAGAATTGAGTCCCAGTGATTGGAATGCTGGTGGGTTGAGTTCCAGTGATTGAAATGTTGGTGGGTTGAGTGCCAGTGATTGAAATGCAGGAGAATTGAGTCCCAGTGATTGGAATGCTGGTGGGTTGAGTTCCAGTGATTGAAATGTTGGTGGGTTGAGTGCCAGTGATTGAAATTCAGGAGAATTGAGTCCCAGTGATTAGAATGCTGTTGGGTTGAGTCCCAGTGATTGAAATGCAGAATTGAGTCCCGTTGATTGGAATGTTGGTGGATTGAGTCCAAGTGATTGAAATGCTGGTGGATTGAGTCCCGTTGATTGGAATGTTGGTGGATTGAGTCCCAGTGATTGAAATGCTGGTGGGTTGAGTCCCGGCGATTGGAGAAAAAGCCAAGAATAGGATGCGAGGCCGCGAAGCGGCCGAGCCAGTCGATTTTATCATTCATAATCCTATAATACAAGCGTACTACCTAGCGGGGGATGCGCCGAAGGCGCTGACCCCGCTAGTATATTACAAATCTTAAACTAACGGAATAATGTCAGAGTTAAGTTAATTAATAATCTTTATAATTCCATTGCTAAATGCAAGAAGAGATTTCGAAGGAACAAATTTACCAAGATTATTCATTTTCAAAATTCTTTCTTAAAAAAATTTAATTAAATGTAAACACATTTTTTATAAATTTTAAAAAGTTTATATTCCAGTAATTATATACTTTAAAATTTTGAAGATTTAAATAAATCATTAAAGTGGTAGATCATTAAAAAAAATTAAAGTACTAAACGAAATGAGAAAATTAAGTTTGGTGAATTCATCATGGACTGCAATGCTAAAATAATTATATCACATAAAATTTATTTCTAAATATATAAATTTTCATTACAGGAAAAAATTCGCAAGCATTCTTTTAATAATAAAATCTATTAGATGTCACATTTTCCTTTTGCTCAAAAATGTACGTCGATTGTTCAATTGTTTATTTGGAGAATTTGATTCAAAAAATAATAATATTTAATAATAACAGAATAATGGAATATTTACCCACTCATGTATGTTTACATAATGAAATATATTAGAAATTTAATTCTTTTAATCATTAATTCACAAAAATCTCAAAAAACAGCATTGAAAATAAAAACAATTTATAGTAGTTAGATAATGTGAGTGATAAACTGGAAAAATCAAAAAATTATTTTTTTAACTGAAAAATTTGTCCTAATAAAATTAATGAATATTTAATTTAAAAATATAAAATTAATGAACAATGCGAAAAATTAAAGAACATTTTTTCTCTTAATATTTACATCAATTAGAGAAAAATAAAAAAACTCAAAGAATCTAAAGAAAGAGCGAATTTTAAGCACATAGCATAAAGTAACAAAAGCTGCAAAAACCTAATTTTGAACAAAATTAGAGTCCGGCGGGATCGGGACTCCCGCGGGATTTTACGGGAGTCCCGCTCCCGACTCCCGCTTTTTTCAATGAACGTGATTTTTTACGGGAGCAGGATTTTTACGGGATTCCCGTTCGGGACTCCCATCCCGGAAAATTTTGAACTCCCGATCCCGCTCCCGGAAATTTTACCCAAAAAACAGGAGAAAAATGCACTGGTAAGAATTGGAATTTTTTGATTTTTTTGCAAAACATTTTGCCAAAATTAAATAGTCAAATTAATATTTACTTGTCAACTTTCTCATGAGGAATAATATTTTTGACGTTCTTTCTTCCAATTTAGTTAAGAATTTAATTATTTATAATTAATGGCCCCATTTCACCCTATTTGGTAAATTAGGTTGTTTGAGAATAGCAAGGAAAACGACAAACTGGCAGAATGTGTTGAATGCAAAGCCAAAAAACAGCCAAAATACGAATTCAAACTTTCCGACGGGAGCATATCATCATTAATTTGTCATCTGAAAAGTGAAAAGCATAAAGATTCGGAGTAAAAAAGCAAATTTGACGAAAAGATGAAGACTCTAAAGAAAACAGACAAAAAGACTGAAGTTAACGCCGAAAAGATTGACAATTTTATTCTGCGTAGTAGTGGGTAAACGAATAAAATTAATCTATAGGGATATTTATTTTTTCTTTAGGCCTTATGTCTCGGCTAGACAAAGTGATCATCAACCTAATATATTGCAACAATTTGTCGTTTTGACTATTGGATTATTTTTCGAGACGATTTCTTGTAAGATTATTTTTTATAAAATGAATTTTTTTCTATTTTTATTTAAAGAAAATATATACTTGTTTAAATTCTTATTTCTTTAGCAATTTAAAAATGTCAAACTTAAATCCTGGTAATTGGTGGTATTATTTTGAGCGTCAAGGCAAAGCAACTGCTAAATGTAAAGCCGATGGATGTTCCTACTCAAAGACATTAAATGCTTCTCTCAGTACAACTGTGCTGACTTTTCACCTCAAAAATCACCACCCTGAACTTTACAAACAACGTGAAGATTTTGTTCAAGCAGAGAAGCAAAAAACAGAAAAGAAGGGACAAAGTGGAATAAACCCATTAAAAAGGGCTTTTGCAAATGCATTTTGTGGTTCAAGTCAACAAATTACTGATGACGAAGAAAAGGAAGCGCCGATTTCATCAAAATCACCTATTTTAATTGGGCTAAATGCAAAAATTATGATCTGATTTTTTTTCTATGCGTTATTACATTTTGATTAAGGCCAGTGGAGCACGGACGGAGACACAACAATTGGCGCAAATCGAGCACTAATGGAAATGCTGGCCACTCAATTACTCCCATTTAATCTCGTTGACGGTGTTGGATTTCGACAATTTGTTCAAAAATTACAGCCAAAATACAAAATTCCACGTCGAAAACATTTCTCTCAATATGAATTGCCCTCTTGTTTTGAAGCGATGAAAGTAGTAATCAAATTTAAGCTTTCATAATTGTATAATTTAGAAAATAGTCACTGATGAATTTCTGCCAGTCAACAAAATCGCATTGACTGCTGATGGGTGGACTTCAAAGGATAATCGCCATTCTTTGATTGGCTGCTTTTGTCATCAATTAAAAGCGTACTTTCTCCCATTTACGAGGCAACCATTCTTTTACAAAACAGAAGTTCTTCATGCTCAATTATCATTCCACTTTTTAAAGTTAGCGTTAATTTTTTTCCTATTTATTAGAAAATTTAGGCAATTTCTTTCGGTCTACGTGAGGACAAGGACAATCGTTTTTCAAATATTAAGAAAACAATTGCGAACGCCATCGAATTGCGGCTTAAACAAGCCGAAGAACAAAAAAACTTAGTTCTTGCTACTATTTTGGACCCTCGATTCAAGACCATTTACCTTGACAGCAGTCGACTGAATCAGTACAAAGACTGGCTGATAAGTGAAGTGGAGAGTTACCACGCAAAGACAGATGTCATATTATTTTTTCTATTTTTGTAACTTATTTTTTTAGGAAATTGATTTACAAATTGACCTAAGAGACTGCAGTGGTTCAAGTTCGGGGGATATTTTTTCTCGTTTTGAAAAGGACGCGGAATTTGATCAATTAATGAATACTGTAAATAAACTTTATATTCCCCTCAAATTAATTAATTTAAGGCAACATCCCCCAGTCCATCTGCATTGGAGACACGACAAAAAGCCGAAGTTGAAGTGAATGAATATTTACGGGACCAAAAAATCAAATCCAGGGCCGATCCAGCATTATACTGGGAAGTTAATTCACAAAAATGGCCATTGATTGGTGCCGTTGTACGGAAATTTCTTTCTCCGCCTGCAACAAGTTCAGAAAGTGAGAGGCTTTTCTCAACGGCCGGCCTGATTTCAGATGACTTGAGAAAAAGTTTACAGGCGGCAAATCTGGCAAAGCTTTTGTTTCTTCACCATAACTTGCTTCTAACCGGATTTTCAATTGAATGATTTTGCTTTTATAAATTTTCTTTTTAATATGCTTTTAAATTGCTTTAAAAGATTTATAGGATTTTTTAAAATAAAATTTAAAATTATTAAAAAAAAAAAAATTTTTCAATTGCGGATTGCGGATTACGGAAATTACGGAAATTGCGGGGTTTTTGGACACCCGTAATTGCGGATTTCCGCAACTGAGAAAATCGCCGCAATTGCGGATTGCGGATTTCCGTAATTGTAAATCCACTTGCGTCCAGCCCTGGTTGCAAGTGAACTAGTTAAGGGAAAGATCAAAGAGGAATTACGAAAATGTGAAGCATTTTCTTGTACATCAGACATTTGGAGTGGGCCAAATGAAGGATTTATAAGGTAGCTGAAATTTTACCATTTTTGAAATTTTAGCATTTCAGATCAAAAGTTAAGTCTAACAATCGAAGGAGTTACGAACCAATGGGAGCGTGTGAGACACATTATCGCAATTAAACTTACTTGATTCCTTGTCAGAAATGGCCTCAACAAGCAAATCTTTTGGTAATTTTTAAAAGATTTCTTTTATTATTCAAACAAAATTTAAAGTGCAAATCGATTCGACATTTGACGAAGAATTCAAAAAATATTGTTCGGTTGATTTGATTGGACACGAATTGGACCCTTTGGATTGGTGGAAAATTAACGAATGACTATTTCCCATTCTCGCTGCGCTTTCAAAACGATATCTTTCAGCCCAGGCAACAACGATTGGAAGCGAGCAACTTTTCAGTGTTGCGCTGATGTGTTTGACTATCGTCGATCAAAATTTAAGGCTGAACATGCCGAAATGCTCATTTTTTTGAATAAATCAATTCCAAAAATTCAATATTATTGATAAAAAATTTTGTTTTGTTATTTTTTCTTTAATAAACGTATTGCCGCTCAAAATTTGTGCATTAAAAATATTTTTGTGAGTTTTAATTTAATTTTCGAATTACTCCCGCTCCCGCCCGGGACTCCCGTTAAAAATGGACGGGATTTGAACGTGAGCGGGATTTTTACGGGATTCCCGTTCGGGACTCCAGTCCCGTAAAATTTTGAACTCCTGATCCCGCTCATGGAAATTTTTTTTACCGGACTCTAAACAAAATAAATAAAATATTTGCTAAATAAAATTTAAAATTTACTACCAAAGTTTAAGGGTGACTAAAATGAAAAAATAAAAACAACTTCATAATTTTCGCTTCATTTTAATAATTTGTTTTTGTATTGGATGTTGGGCCCATTAATTTTTTGTAAATAAAAAATTTTACATTAATCAATTAAAATGATAAACTATGAATTAATTAATTATATTGAAAAACAAGAGGAATACAGAACTTTTATTAAAAATTATAAAAATAAATTTTGTAAAATAAAACAAATTATTTTAACAATAAATTTATAACATTTCGAAAGAAAAAATCATACGCATTCTTTCTAATAATATTTATCAAATAAAACAAAGTAACATTGAAAACATTCATTTTATATCTTTAAAAGAAAAAGTTAATTAATAATTAACGAATTAATAAGAACGATTAATTTAAACCAATATTTATATATCTTGTTAAAAAATTTAAATAAAATCTTATAAACTAAAAAATAATAATTAAACGCTGTGGGCATTCTCGGAAGAATCCCAAGCACCCAACACATACAAAATTTGTCCAAAACTAAATTTGAGCGTAATACTGACAATTCGAAATAATGACATGGCCATGAATTGGTATTCGAATATCCAAATGAAAATTTAAAAAAACATAGTTTATAAAGTAAAGTTTATAATAATTATTTATTCAATCAACCATAATCTTAATAATTTTAGCAATCTAACATGCATTTTAATTATATTACCAAAGATAACAAACATGGATTTTTAATGGAATACAAATGATAATTTAATGATACCAATATTTAAAAAATATTTGTATAAATGGCACATGTAAAACAACATTTATATTCATTCTTCATACCAAGTGAATCAATTATTTTAAAGTATATAATTAATATAATGTAATTAATTAAATATTATTAAAATCGAAAAACAATGTCAAGCATTTTCAATAAAGAAATTATTTCAGATAGATTATAAATTATATAATTTCTATAATAATTTTACTAACATAAAATATTAAAATAAAGAATTATAACCAACTCAGTACGAATGATCTTTAGTGTAATAATTTATCTGAATTCTAATAAATAGTTAAAGAAAGTTGATGAGTACTTGTTGTATTTTATTCTGAATACTTTTATAAGAATTAATAATTATTAATTTTTGTAAATAAAAATAATAAATAAATGAATATATTATTGATTGCGTAAAAATGTGTTATTCATTTTCTTAAGAAATTTAATAAAAATGAGAATGCTTTAAATTAATTTAAGAAATATGAATGTATTTTTGTCAAATATGATTAAATTATCAAAGCTAAAAATGCATAATTTTGTTAATTATAATATATTTAAAATAAATAATTCAGTGTTTTATTCAAGAAAAATTGCAATCATTTTTATCTAAATATAAAACAATTTTACTAATCAATATAAATAAACCAATTTTGGAAAATACGGGACGATAACTTACTGTAGGTATTTTAGCTTTAATAATCCATTAAGAAAATATAATTTTTATTTTTCAACAATTAATTAGTTTAATTTTAAATAAAGCAAAATAATTGACTTTCTTCATGACAGACAATGAACAAGAAGAAAGAATTTTTATATACAACACTATGTGCATAGTAAATCTAATAGATCTAAAATACATTTAGTTAAAATTTACCGAATATAAGAATGAAAAGAAGACATTTAAAATTTAATTTATTTAGTCATATATTTATTATAAATACGAAACATATACATTTAACTGAATTATTATTGAAGAAAATAAATAGCAAAAAAACTACAATATAATTTTAAAGAAGAATTGTTTTTCAAATATTCTTTTTGCAAGATCAATTTTGAAAAAAATCAAGAAAACATCAAAAATATGAATGAGCTGATAAATTTAATATATGGAATTATCTATATCTGCAAAAATATACGTGTTTAAAAGATTACAATTCTTAAAATGTTGATTTGTATTTTTGTCTAAAAATTTTCCAGAACACTATCATGAAAAAGAAAATGAGAATTGGCAAACATTTTAGTGAAATTATAATAAATTTGATAAAATAATAAAAATTTGTTGAAAACTATTTAGAAATTCGGAACTTTAAATTAATTGTTATTAAATAGTGATCTGTAATTAGAAATAATGTAACTGTTTAACTTAATCATTTCCGACCAAAAAAAAATTTTTTTTTTTCTTCGATACATAACAGAAGTATTATTAAAAATGAAAATGAATTAAATCATATAATTAATCTATGAATAAAAATATAATTAACAATTTTCGATATTAAAAAGATTCTCATCATAAAACCTTGTTAATAAAGAAAACAATAAGAATAAATTTTTTGCATGAAAAAAATAAAACTTTTAAAAATATGAATAAAAATACTATAAGTCTTTTTACTATAAAAATCATCAATCGGATGGCACAAATGAAAAAACAAATGTATAAGTAAATTGAGATCAGGGACAAAATATTTTGTGAATTAAATATAAATATAAAAGGTAATTTATTTACAATTCATAATTCATGCAAAACATTCTATATAGCAACAGAAAATTGAAAAGTAACAGCTGGTTTAGAATTAGGCTAATGTGGAGTAAGGTGGCAATAATTACACAAACTATTAGGCTTAAACAGTATAATACTTAAAGAAGCGCTCCATTTGTTTTGCTTATCGGAAAACTAAAATTATTTTATTTTATTCATTTTTAATTATGTATGTATTCAGCGAACGTAACGTAGTTGAAATATTTGACATGCTACTTGCTATGCGGTTAATTGAATATTTTGTTATAAGCAACAAAGAAGTCTTAAAAATCCAAAATAATTATTTGCTTTAAAATATTATATACAAATAAAATAATCATATTTAAAACTTTATTGTCGAATAAGATTAAACAAAAATATAATTCATTTGAAAAGAAGTGGATGATCATTTATTTCGGAAATACATAAATAATAAAATCAATTTGATCTTTTAACTCAATATTTCAAAAACCGGGACAGAAAATAATAATGCCTAAATTATTATAATAAAATTCATTTATAAAGCAATTTATTATTAAGTTTAAATAAATTATAATTTTCTTAATATAAATTTAATAAAATAATTTTAAAATTAATCTATCTATAAATTAATTTGACAGATCAATGAATTAAGGACAAAGGTACTTATTTGGATGTGAAGACTTTTTGAGAACATATGGAAAAATACTGATTTGTACTTTAGATTGGCAATTGGAGAACAGTTAAATAAAGAAATAATATTATTTATTTTTATTTGATAAAGATATATAAAACAAAATTCTTTAAATGAAAGAAAAATTGGACTGTATTGCAGAAATGTCAAATGAAGACAAAAAGAAAATTCATACAACTTTAATGAAAAAAATTATGGATTAGGTATTTTTAGAATAAATCTGATTTCTATCAAATAAATTTAAGCTTGAATACATAATATTTGATTTAACAAAACTAAGGAAATTTGGACTTCGCATCAAAAATAATTAGAAAAAATAATTGTCATGAATATATAATATTTGAAAAGAAGATAAATAAAAAACATAATAAAGATTAGTATGAAAAAATGGAATAAATTATGAAAAAAATGAAGCACTTTCAAAAAACCATACAAAAGAGTTGGTTGAGACGCTGCCATGAAAAATATAATTCACACAATAATTTCACAAATATGTATTCATATAATAATAATTTAAATTAGTTAAACTATTATCTTTTTTTATTTAATCATCACCTCAGAATTTATTTGAAATCATGCAATTAGCATGAGACAAAAAAATCTCAGGTTAAATTTAAAATAGATCTATTGAAAAATTTAATTAGTTTTATAAAAATAATTTAAAAAGAAATAAAGCGCAAAAAATATAAAAACAGAAAAATATGAAAAAGTTTAATTTTAAGAAATAAATTTTTAAATCGAGATGATAAAAATAATATTCAACTTAAAACAATTACTTTAATATTATATAGTTATGAAACTTAATTATAATAAATAAAAGCAAAATAATTTTCTGAAGCTATTTACAAATAAAGTATGCATTTACATTCAAATTAAAAAGTTAAGAAAGGATTTATAGTTTTTATTAAAATTTAATAATTAAAACAATCTGATTCAGATACACAGCTGTTGCCAAAATGTAATTAAAAAGCTTTTTGTACTAATAATGAAGTCTAATAAATTTTGAAAAAGCATGGCAGTATGAAAGACATCTTTTGAAGAATAAATAAAAATACGACTATGGATACAATATACATATTCATGATAAATAAATTTTCTATTTTGCAAAATTCAAATTTTTAAAACAATTATATTAAAAATATTCATTAATTTTAGCTTTAAAAAATGTGATTTATTATATTAGTGGTTCGCAGTTTTGGAATATCACAAAATTCTAAAGGGCTAAAAAACAATCACGGAAAAACATTAAAAGTTAGGACAACCATTGCGAAACATGAAGATTTTAAATAGATGCTTAAATATTAATCAAATTATATTCATATTTTTTTAGAGATTAATAAAAAAAATATAATAATCTTTTTTTCTAAAGATTGCAAATACACGCAAAAAATAATTTTAGAAAATCATTTGCAATATCAGCAAGCAAAAATCAATACATATTATATTTTAAAGAATATATCCATTAACATTTTCACACGAAAAATATTTTTTAATTGTATAATTGCACCATTCTTTCGACCTTTCGCAGCGCACATGTTAATATAATTTTTATTTGTTACGATTGCAGAATAAATGCTAAAATTTTCTAGATCAGGAAATCGCGATTATAATCCAAGAAGTTAAAAAATTGATTTTTTCAAAATTAATTCGAAACTCAAGAAAATTATTTTCAATTCCAACGACTCCGTTTTAAAAATTTTAAATAGATCAATCGAAATTATATATAAAATAGAATAAACAAATATAAGTTTCCTTTTTTAAGAATAAGAATAACAAATAGAGAAGACATTCTTCTGAATAAACTGAACATTAATTTTGATTAAATTTATTACCAAATAATAAAAAAACGACTGAAAATAAATTAACATATAAAATTTTAATAAGAAAAATGCATTATTTTGTCTTTTATATTTTTTCCATTTTTTTCTTTGTTATTTTTTCTTTTTTTAATTTTTGATCGGAACTTTTTCTTTTTTTTTAAAAGAATTTAATTATTATTTTTTTAATCTAATTTAATTGGTAAAAATTATTTTTTAAGTATTTTTAATTTTTTATTAAATATTAAAAGGTTTTTTACTAGTTTATTAAAATATAATAATATATTTTTAAAAACCAAGAAATCTCAAACCCAACGGCATTAAATCCGGTAAATTTGTTCACTATGCATAATTGGTAATGAATGTTCTTATGAACAAATAAAAATATGCATGCTTACAACCAAAATAAAAAAAGCCAATATGCAAATTTAAGTTTTATTAAATGAAACCAAATAAATAAATGAAACTAAAAGGTATAAAATATACAATTTTTAATCATAAATATTATGTAAACTTTTTAATTTCTTGTTTGTAAAAATTTTGTTTATTTGAATAATATATTAAAATCGAAATAAGATATATAAGCTGAACCTTAAAATTTGTTATCCAAACCAAAAATGTAAGAGCAAGGCGTGGGACACTCCTTCCCGAATATTTTTGGTGTTTAATTCTGAGTTCATTATGACAATTAATGATTTGTTTTACTTTTCATAAATTCTTCATGAATCAAACGTTTCCAATGTATGTAATAATTATAAGAGCCTTTGAAAATTATTAGTTCAGAAAATCCTTAATTCCTGAATTTGTCACAATAAATAGAAAATCTAAGTAAACAAATATTTATTTTTAGAAAAAAGATAAAATAAATAGAGACATTAAATTAATTTGACTAATGCTAAAATTATACGCACAAAAAAATAAAGCTATTATTAAATCCGGGAAGATTCTACAATTGCAGTGGATGTGAACGATTTAGTTAACAACCGTGATCAATAGGGCTGCCAAAAAATGGGGACTTTTATTTACATATTTGTACATGTTTTGAGGTTTTTACAAAGTTCGGCAATTATTTCGAATATATTTACAAATTTCATTATTCAAAAAATTGTATAATTAAATAGGATCGGTACAAATTTTTTTTTTATTTAGCGATTTATATGAAGATAAACTCAAATGGACATTAAATATCAAAAATTTCATTGAAAGTAGAAAAGCTAACTTACTTACAAATAATATGATGATTATAAAAGATTTTGTTTAAGTTTTAATTTTATAAAAAAAGTCTGGGATAAATAAACATGAGGCGTGAAATTTTTAATAATTCAAATACGATGTAGAAAATTTGGAGAAAATTATTGTTGCGAGAAAAAGTCAAGAGAAAAAATCCTATAAAACAGTTCATTAGTTCATGAAAAAAGATAAATTAAGAACCTATAAATAAAAAAAGGTATATCAAGGATTACATTAAATCAATTACATAAAAAAAGTCAGGGCGACGTATAAAAAATTTTTTTATTTAGCGATTTATATGAAGATAAACTCAAATGGACATTAAATATCAAAAATTTTATTGAAAGTAGAAAAGCTAACTTACTTAACTAAACAAATATAAATTATATTAAATACTTTAATTGTATCAATTACACGCAAAAATAAAAATTATAAAAATAAAATAAACACTGAAAAAATAAGTTTTTTATTTTTATTTTACTCAAAAAGCACAAATTTTGGAAAAGCAAGTAATGTAATTAATTTTTAAGAACCAAGCGCTTACTTCGTTCAGTTCATATTCAATAAATTCCCGCCTCAAGCCACATGAATTTTTAAGTAATATAGTTTATAAAAAAAAGGAAGAAATAAATAAAATATGAAATTTAATTTAATGATAAGCGAGTTCAAAATGACAAAATTTCACTTAAAGAAATTGAAGACCTAAAATATTTAACTAATTAAATAAATCTAAAATAATTGAACTGTACTTTATCTTAAAATATTTTTTTATTAAAAATTTTCAAAATTACCAAAACATATTAATAAATAATTGTAAAAGAATTAATTTCGTTTGTCGGATGCCTCATGTTATTTATTACAGTACCTTCTTTTAATCTAAGCCTTAAAATGTTTTATAAACAATCAGTTTATTTATATTTGTAAAAATTTTAGTTATCGTATAAATTTATATATATATATATATTATATGAATAAAATATTGCGATTTTGCAACTTTTTTTTTTGTTGCTTTTTTGACATATTATGCATTATTCTCCTTTTATGTGCTTTTTTTGGTCGTTTTGTACATTTAGGCAGTTGCCAAAACTACAAAGAATTATTTAAATTTTAATATAAAGATTTTTCAATGAAAAACTCACAAATTTTATGTCGAATTTAAATAAAAAATGAATATTTTCAATTTAGTTTGTTAATTCGAGTATTGTCAAATTAAAAAATCAAAATAAATAAAAACATAAAATCAAAAAGTAAATTAAACCTCACCGATTTGCAATACCAAAATAAATAGCGCTCGAAATTATTAAAGTGAATTAATTATATATTTTTTTTAGTAATCTTAAATTTAATTGTTGTATAATGCTCTCGTTAAACACGGCAAAAACTTCCAGACCGGTTACAAGTAATTAATAAAGAAATGTTTATGCGAAAAAATATTATTTTTTATAATAATATTAAAAATATTTAAACTTTCCAAAATTGAAAAGTAAAAAACTGAATAAAAATATATTAAAATAAATCTCAAAAAATATTATTCAAAATTTGTAATACCATTTTTTAAAAATTTGAATGATTTTTCAAAAAAAAGAAAAATTAAACTTAATATTCTAAATAAAAGATAAAATAAAAAATTATAGGTAGCAAGAATGAGCAAAGATTTTTTATCTGTATTTATAAAAAATCATTGATAATAATAAAATGAATCAACGAAAATATCATACCTTAACGTATAAATCATAAAAAATCTAAATTAACAGATCATCACAAGCTTCATTATCATAGCGCCTATACAATCATTTAATTACCGATACAAAAAAAAATAACATAAAACATCCATTGCATGATGATTAACTTAATAAGATTATAACTTGCCAAAAAAGTGAATAAGCAATTAAGGTAATAAAAAAATACAAGAAATGAAAATAAATAAGTTAATTTTTTTTTAATTTCTGCGACGAGATTTTGTTTTGGCGAGCTTTCGGGCGACGAGGTTTTGGGGTGTACAAAGATATTATTTTAAGCTTAATAATCGTTTTCGTAAACTATTTGAATTTAATGGAAATTACAAAGACTCATTTTATATCGATTCGGAAAAAATTGAGTTAAAAAATTGATGACCCTTGTTGCCAAAAGAACGAAAAATAATTTATTTTTTATTTTTTATTTTTTACACACTTTAAACATTTACTATCATATTTCTTCTTACCCTAAATAAAACCCACCACCCCTACACTGATATTGCACGCAAGCTGGATCACCGCTGAAAGTAGGATCCAAAGCAAAAAATATACATGAAATATTAATTTGGTTGAACTTGAGCCAAGCTATGAATTTATATATATTACCCATTTTTGTTTCAATCCAATAGGCATATAAGAATTGGTTTCTTCAAATTATGCATCCTTAATTCTATGAATTTACTTCATTTTTTAAAATTTCCTTTTCACGATTTTGGTATTCAAAATTTATTTTTTATTTTGGGTTTTTTAGTCATTATTGAATTTCAAAATTTGACAATTTTATCTTACACGAAAATTATTAAATTAGAAATAAATACATTTTATTCATTGTCACTTCAACTATGCTTACAAAACATATAAAAGTAATTAATTGTTTACTTTTACTAATTAAAAAGTATCATATTATTCACATTATCAAGTATTGATTTCCGCCAAATCAATTGACTTCTACCCAAATCACTATTGACAAATACTTACTTTTCTCAAAATAAGAATATTTTGTAAGGAAGGTCTTCACACAATTTCCCATCTTATTATCAGCGTAAATTCTTTTTTTTGCTTTTATTTTATAATACAATATTATTAAGTTATAAATATTACACTTATTGCAATTTTATATTTGATTATTTTTTATTTTTTAAATTTGTAATTGTTATATTTTAATCTATCTTAAAATATATTGTAATATTTCGCTACAAAATTGCTTAAAATTCGTACTAAATATTAAATTATTATTTAAAATTTTTGACATTTTTGTTTTAATTTGTCTTGCTATTTAATGTAATCTTTATAATCATTTTATAAGTTTTGTCACAATAAATATAAGAAAAGAACAATAATAACTGCTAATTGTTTTTAGGTAATTATTACTTATTTTTTTGAAAAACTAGCTCCACTTTGGAAAATAACAAATTATTAGCATAAAGTGCTTTAAAATAATAATAAAGGCTTTTTTTATTGTGCACAAAAAATAAAAGTAAAAATAATAATATTATAAGAAAAAAATAATATTTTTATTGAGTCTGAATATTTACGAAAACAAGAAGAAAATTTGTAAAAGTTGAATTGAACAAATATTGAAAAAATTTGAGTACACAAATTTGAAATTTGACAAACACTCAAAAAAATATATAGTCTCGAACAAACATCGAAGAGGACGCGAAAAGCTACTCCAAGGAAAAAATGATAATTATTTTGATCAATTAGTAAAAAATAAAAATAAAATATAGGAATCTTGTATAAATATTTAAACTAATTTTAAAATAACAAGCAAATAACGAATAAATAAATCGCATTGTCAGCGAATGTGACCACTTATTCATTTCGATGTGTGTCCACTCAGCCTCTAGTGAAATCACTTGAAAAACTATAAAATACACAAAAATATAATGTATAAATTTTAAGTGCTTCTTTAATTTTAATGAATGTTTAACACTTATTTTGATAGTTTTTTCTATATTGATAATATTATAAATTGTAAAACTTACTTTTAAGTATAAATTTAATTTAGATATCTAATTTAATACAAAAAAAAATATTCATTATCATTTTTCTATGAATTTACTATTTATTAAATTTATTAGTTTTGAATAAGACATTTTAGTAAAAATAAATGATATATCTAATTTTTTTATTGGCTTTGGTCTTTGCATTTTTTTATGTGTGCTCCAGTAATTGGGTAAACGAAATTTTCATTGTGATTTTTCTTTTTTGCCAAAAATCTCTTAAAATTCTTATATATTTTTTTTATTTCGTAATATTTACATAAAAATCTTTAACATTTTATGATTAGATTTGACTTGTTACTTCATTAATTATTTGTATCATTTGTTCATCAAAATGCTCGGCACCTGTTCTGACGAAACAAAGTTTTTAACGAAATAATTGAATATGGTGCGAAATTCACTAAGCTCCAGCTTGTTTATATGATTCTTCATTATTTTTAGCAAAAATATTCTTTTAAAATATATTTACATATAAAAATGAAAATATTTTGTTTTGCAATTTAGATATTTATTTTAATTTTATAAAGTTGTTTTGATATAATTAGGATTTTACATTTCTCAGTTTGTTGCCATAACTAAATGTGCCATTCTATTCCTGTTGAGAAAAGTAATTATGTAATGTTTAAGTAGTTTTTAATTTATCATCTTATATTGATTGATAATTAATTTTAATTTTATATCGGGAGCAAACTTTTTTAATAAATAGGATACAATAAATTATTATTTTTAATAACTTTTTAAAATCATATAGAGGCAATGCCCTTAACTTTGGTAGATAGATGTTTACAACTTATTGCTAGGTTATCATGTGATTTTTATAAATTGTCCTAAACTTGGAATCAGTTATCCGCATGTGGGTTAGATTTTATAATAATTTTTGTCAAATTTTCAATTAAATTTTTTATGAGTTTCTCTCAAAAATTAATTCAATGCCGATAAGATATTTTTTTTTTATTTTTATTTATTGTATTATAAGCCTTTTAATGTTATTAGTTATTTATTACATTTTTGTCCATTGATATAACTATTTTTGAAAATGTTAAGCAGCCGCTCGCTTTGAATTTCTGTTTATAAAATTTAAAATTATTAAAAATTTTATTTGAATATTTGAAATTTATTTTATAATAATGAATATTATATTAATATTTTGATTATTAATAATTTTTTCATTTCTTTTTGGATTTATTGACTATCTTACCTTGGTGTCTCGATTGATTAATTAGAGATTTAATTCGGTATTTTTATGCAAATGTGATTATACTGGACTAAATAAAAATTATGAAAAACTCTATTAATCTACAAATTTTTCAAAATTTTATGAATGAAACTATTATTAGAAATAATTAAAATAAGCGTATGAAAGCAAAAAAATATAATAATCTATTCAATTAATATGAAATTTCTATTAATCTAATATGAAATGTTGATTACAAATGGAAAAGCTATGAAACTTATTAGATTAATTTGCTAATTTACTAATTTCAATAAATTTGAGGTAAAGATCAAAAATTGATTTTTGCTTGATTTATTCAAACATCATTTGTAATTTTGCTGTTTAATATAATTCGGCTATTTTAAACAATAATGGACTATATTTACATTTAAAAAGAAAACACATCTGATCCTCTGCTATTAAAAATCATTTTCAAAAAAAAAAATTATATAAAAAATTAACTTTGAAAAAAATTAAAAATGATCTTTTAATGTTTTTCTTTCTAATTAAATATTATCAATGTAATTCTATACAAAAAGCCATTTGGGGTTGAAGATACAAATTTTTCAGTATCTTTTAAACTACAAATGCATCTATTAATAATTTATTTTATACAATTAATATTTATTTTTTTTAATATTTCATTAATTTTTAGTTTATTTTTTTAATAGTAATCCCAAAAATCAGCATTTTTATTGA
Source organism: Heterodera glycines (assembly GCA_004148225.2). Classification (NCBI taxonomy): domain Eukaryota; kingdom Metazoa; phylum Nematoda; class Chromadorea; order Rhabditida; family Heteroderidae; genus Heterodera; species Heterodera glycines. The sequence continues at coordinate 19,528,552 of CP049705.1, read as the reverse complement.
AAGTAAATCTAATAGATCTAAAATACATTTAGTTAAAATTTACCGAATATAAGAATGAAAAGAAGACATTTAAAATTTAATTTATTTAGTCATATATTTATTATAAATACGAAACATATACATTTAACTGAATTATTATTGAAGAAAATAAATAGCAAAAAAACTACAATATAATTTTAAAGAAGAATTGTTTTTCAAATATTCTTTTTGCACGATCAATTTTGAAAAAAATCAAGAAAACATCAAAAATATGAATGAGCTGATAAATTTAATATATGGAATTATCTATATCTGCAAAAATATACGTGTTTAAAAGATTACAATTCTTAAAATGTTGATTTGTATTTTTGTCTAAAAATTTTCCAGAACACTATCATGAAAAAGAAAATGAGAATTAGAAATAATGTAACTGTTTAACTTAATCATTTCCGACCAAAAAAAAATTTTTTTTTTCTTCGATACATAACAGAAGTATTATTAAAAATGAAAATGAATTAAATCATATAATTAATCTATGAATAAAAATATAATTAACAATTTTCGATATTAAAAAGATTCTCATCATAAAACCTTGTTAATAAAGAAAACAATACGAATAAATTTTTTGCATGAAAAAAATAAAACTTTTAAAAACTTAAAATAATTAGACCTTTTTCAAAAAGGTTAATATATGAAAAATATAAATGCTCAAATAAAACAACAAAAATAAAAAGAAAGGAAAATAAAATATAAAAGAAAAATGTATGACATTGATTTTGAAGATTATTTGAAAAATCAGAATTATTTATTTCTTTTTAATTATATTTGCCCATTTTTTAAAAATTATATTAAACTAAGTAAATGCATTTTATATATTAAAAAAGCTAATTTGAATAGATAAGGAAGGCAAAGTGATAACAAATTAAAATTCATTTCAATTTCTGAATATTTATAAATATAAATAAAATTCAGTAATATAAAATTTCGGAAAAAATCGCTTTGAGCTTTTGATTCCGACCGCTTTTGACCATTTTTGAGTTAGGGACCTCAAACAGATATTTACCTAAATTTTAGATTAAAAGTTTATTGTAAATTTCCAACAATTTTCATTAAAAAATTATAATTTTTTAAAATATTTTTCGAAAAGACAAATTATTTTTTTATAATGAATAAGAAATATCACATGTGATTAATTTATATGTGACTGTGACAATAATAAAAAAATTAATAAAATAAGACATTCTTTATTATTCAAAGTCGGCTTATTAAAAAAGACTGCAGCGAAAAGAGCACACCAACAAGATTTGAAACCATCATGATTAATCAAAAAATCTAAAAAAAGAGTTATGTTTAGTTTGTGTACTTACTTTAACTACCTACCTATTAATAATAAAATATAGTAAAAATCACATAAAAATATAATTCCAGTAAGAAATAAATCAAAAATTAATTCTGGTAAAAGTCAGCATTTTTCATTTTTAATAAATCTTTTCAAGAATACTATTTAAACTATGTAATATAAACAATTTGGACACATTTATTAGATCTTTATTAAATTGACAATGATCAATATACTTCAACATTATAAACAAAGAAAATATGGTAATATGAATAAAAATTCTATAAGTCTTTTTACTATAAAAATCATCAATCGGATGGCACAAATGAAAAAAACAAATGTATAAGTAAATTGAGATCAGGGACAAAATATTTTGTGAATTAAATATAAATATAAAAGGTAATTTATTTACAATTTTTAATTCATGCAAAACATTCTATATAGCAACAGAAAATTGAAAAGTAACAGCTGGTTTAGAATTAGGCTAATGTGGAGTAAGGTGGCAATAATTACACAAACTATTAGGCTTAAACAGTATAATACTTAAAGAAGCGCTCCATTTGTTTTGCTATCGGAAAACTAAAATTATTTTATTTTATTCATTTTTAATTATGTATGTATTCAGCGAACGTAACGTAGTTGAAATATTTGACATGCTACTTGCTATGCGGTTAATTGAATATTTTGTTATAAGCAACAAAGAAGTCTTAAAAATCCAAAATAATTATTTGCTTTAAAATATTATATACAAATAAAATAATCATATTTAAAACTTTATTGTCGAATAAGATTAAACAAAAAATATAATTCATTTGAAAAGAAGTGGATGATCATTTATTTCGGAAATACATAAATAATAAAATCAATTTGATCTTTTAACTCAATATTTCAAAAACCGGGACAGAAAATAATAATGCCTAAATTATTATAATAAAATTCATTTATAAAGCAATTTATTATTAAGTTTAAATAAATTATAATTTTCTTAATATAAATTTAATAAAATAATTTTAAAATTAATCTATCTATAAATTAATTTGACAGATCAATGAATTAAGGACAAAGGTACTTATTTGGATGTGAAGACTTTTTGAGAACATATGGAAAAATACTGATTTGTACTTTAGATTGGCAATTGGAGAACAGTTAAATAAAGAAATAATATTATTTATTTTTATTTGATAAAGATATATAAAACAAAATTCTTTAAATGAAAGAAAAATTGGACTGTATTGCAGAAATGTCAAATGAAGACAAAAAGAAAATTCATACAACTTTAATGAAAAAAATTATGGATTAGGTATTTTTAGAATAAATCTGATTTCTATCAAATAAATTTAAGCTTGAATACATAATATTTGATTTAACAAAACTAAGGAAATTTGGACTTCGCATCAAAAATAATTAAAAAAAATAATTGTCATGATTATATAATATTTGAAAAGAAGATAAATAAAAAACATAATAAAGATTAGTATGAAAAATGGAATAAATTATGAAAACAATGAAGCAGTTTCAAAAAACCATACAAAAGAGTTGGTTGAGACGCTGCCATGAAAAATATAATTCACACAATAATTTCACAATTATGTATTCATATAATAATAATTTAAATTAGTTAAACTAATATCTTTTTTATTTAATCATCACCTCAGAATTTATTTGAAATCATGCAATTAGCATGAGACAAAAAAAATCTCAGGTTAAATTTAAAATAGATCTATTGAAAAATTTAATTAGTTTTATAAAAATAATTTAAAAAGAAATAAAGCGCAAAAAATATAAAAACAGAAAAATATGAAAAAGTTTAATTTTAAGAAATAAATTTTTAAATCGAGATGATAAAAATAATATTCAACTTAAAACAATTACTTTAATATTATATAGTTATGAAACTTAATTATAATAAATAAAAGCAAAATAATTTTCTGAAGCTATTTACAAATAAAGTATGCATTTACATTCAAATTAAAAAGTTAAGAAAGGATTTATAGTTTTTATTAAAATTTAATAATTAAAACAATCTGATTCAGATACACAGCTGTTGCCCAAAATGTAATTACAAAAGCTTTTTGTACTAATAATGAAGTTTAATGAATTTTGAAAAAGCATGGCAGTATGAAAGACATCTTTTGAAGAATAAATAAAAATACGACTATGGATACAATATACACATATTCATGATAAATAAATTTTCTATTTTTCAAAATTCAAATTTTTAAAACAATTATATTAAAAATATTCATTAATTTTAGCTTTAAAAAATGTGATTTATTATATTAGTGGTTCGCAGTTTTGGAATATCACAAAAATTCTAAAGGGCTAAAAAACAATCACGGAAAAACATTAAAAGTTAGGACAACCATTGCGAAACATGAAGATTTTAAATAGATGCTCAAATATTAATCAAATTATATTTATATTTTTTTAGAGATTAATAAAAAAAATATAATAATCTTTTTTTCTAAAGATTGCAAATACACGCAAAAAATAATTTTAGAAAATCATTTGCAATATCAGCAAGCAAAAATCAATACATATTATATTTTAAAGAATAAATCCATTAACATTTTCATGAAAACTCCAAATGCTAACAGCATTTTATTCGGCATTATCCTTCATTCTTCTATTCCAAACTTTAACTTTCAAATAAATGATTTATTAATCTTCTAAATGAATTATGCTTTTTATATTTTGTGTTTATTTTAAATTTAACATTTTCCTTTTAGCATTAATCAAAAATAATGGGAATGTTAAGGTTTGACTTTTACAATATTATAAATGAGGCTAATTAAAAAAATGAATTTTTAATAATATAAGTAATATGTGTGAATGCTTCCACCTTTAGAAAGTTTAAAAATAATAATACCAAAAATTTACTTTCTTGTTAGTTATTTAACCGCTTTATAAAATATATTTGAAATCAAATATAACAATACAATTTTTAATTTATTTAATAATATTCAGAAAACTTTAATTAATAACGCAGTTCCGCGAAAAGATAATAATATTTGAAATTACGGACCGTTATGATAAAAGTATTTTAAATTTCTATTTTTCTTATAGTATTTTTTATTGATTTTATTAATTTTCTTAGATTTTTTGTTACAGTTTATATTAAAGATTTTTATATTTCCGCTTGTCTAATAGATTTTTAATTTTTCGTATTTCAAATTTTTTGTATTTATAATTTTTGTACAATCTCAAATTAACAATACAATAAAATAATTATGAATTCATTAACGCATTAAAACAAAATAAGCTTTTAGATAAATACTTATTTTGCAATTAATAGAATTGTCTAATATTAAAATAATAAGAAAACTGTGATTTATGTTATATTTAAGGGATAAATAAAGAAACACAATAATATTATGTAAATAAATTTAAATATTTCAGGAAAGTTGAACCGGTATTATTAAATGCAATAAAATTTAAAGAATAATTTTATTAGTTTTTATTCCATTATAAATAATAAATTAATTAAAAATTAATATTATCTATTTTTTTGTTATTTATTAAAGTTTACAGCATTTTTCCTTTTTATTATTGAAGGGCATTAATTTTATCTTTTTATTCAGCGTCCCAGGCCAGCGAACTCCATAGGCCTTTTCCAACATCTCCATTGCTTTTAACTTTTTTGCTTTTAACATTTATGAGTAGTTAGTCCACCAGATTTCTGCCCCTAGTTCGAACCCCCTTGACTGCAAATGATTTTTTGTTAATTAATTTCCTGGGGGAGTTTTGAATAAATCTTTTGTTTTTTACTATTTCCTGGGGATGTTGGAATAGTTTCCATTTAAAATAAGGTGTCAAAGCAATTTTTAAAATAGGTTTGAAAATCTGGGAAAAGTTTTTTTGAGGGTGTGAGTCAATTTTTTCAACGATTGTGTATTTTTTCATATTTCTAAAAAAGAATCAAATAGTTTGACCCTCCTAAAGTGTAATATCATTTTTTATTTTTCTGTTTGAAATCTCCAAAATTTAGGGTCCCCTCAAATGTCAGGTACCAAGTATCGGTTACATAAATGTTAAGTCCTCAAATGTCTGGTCCCTAAATGTAGGGTCCCCCAAAATGTATGAGTCCCCAAGTGGCATCTAAATGTAATAAGGTCATAAACTGTGGGTACTCAAATGTTGTATGTCGAGGGTCCGTAAATGTCGGGTCCTCAAATGTCTGGTCCCCAAAAAGTAGGGTCCCAAAATGTCTGGTCCTCAAATTTACCTTGGAAATCTGGGACAGTTTTCAAGGGTGTGACATATTTTTTAACCATTAAAATTTTTAATATTTTATTCACATTTTTTATAAAATTTTACAAAAAAAAAAATAATTTATTCTTTATTTTTTCTTAATCCATTAATGTTAAGAACTGTTACAGTAATGACAAAAGGTGTTCCATAAATGTTAAGACTTTTTCTTGCTACACTTTGTTCTACTTTGATAAATTGGTTGAAGACCGCGTCTGCCACATTTGAGCTAATAGGTGTTATCGGCACAATTATGTCTCCTTGATCTAACATTTCTGAAGAAATAACTACTCCGGCTTTATCCGCGCCACCCAAAGTTCTCTTAGCATCTTCGATAGCTTCATTAATTGACGATTTTATACATTCTTCTAACTCCTTAGTGGGATTATCACATTGGTCTATATTTTGAACGACAAATTTTGATTTTGACCTTAATAGTTGAAACTTTTTACTACTAGTTGTATATTCATCTATTTTTTTGATACAATTTTGACTTTTTTCTTTTTGTTTTTCTTGTCTTAGCGAATCCGAACTTCGGGATTTTTTATTTTCTCTTTTTGACGCATTTCTCGTAGACCGTTTCATTTTTTGTTATATATCTTCCTAAGTTTTTTTCCTTTTCAATTTCTTTAAATACTTTACTACACCCAAGTGTAAGTTTCGTATCTCTGAGCAAACATATTTATATTTTTTGTACATAGAAGGCAAACAATAAAAATTAGATACATATTGTATTAGTAGTAAACCAAACGAGAATCAAAACAAATGAGAATTAATTTTTTAATATTTTGAAATTAATTCTCTTACAAAAAAAATGAAAAAATAGACAATTATTTGCGATAGCCATAATCATGAACATGAAAAGAATTATTTACAATTCCTTTAGTGAAAGAGGGTTGATAAAGTTTAGTGAGGGATTGGGTAAACACTTTGCCTTGAATCAAATTAGGGCGAATGGAATGGGGGTAATTGACAGAAATTGGTGATGCGGGTGAGCCGGACACATATTTGATTATTTGGTTTTTGACACTATTATAATGAATACGTTGTGTTGTTTTTTCATCGAGGGTGAACCCTCTTATTTTTAAGTCATATTCAATTTCACCGGTTTCCTTTCGTCTCAGCTTCATCCCGTAGTTCTTACACCCTGCGCTGATGAATTCCAAAATGTCATGGTCCGGCTTTTCATCAGTCAGTTCTCCAAGATGCCCCTTGCCAGTTGGTAGGGGATCGATGTCCTCAGGGTGCACGTAGATGATGCTGTCCTAAAATAAAAATTCATAAAATTTAAATATTTTTAAATTGTCAAATTACCGTATCAAAATATAGAACTTCGCATTTCGGTGTGTCTGCCACTTTCTTTAAAATTCCATAGAGATGTAGTCGTGCTGCAGATGTTGTAAAAAGTGAAATGACGACATTGGAGTATGGATTTTCCTCGACAAATTCCTCCTTCTCTTTGTAGCTGATCAAATACGTTTCGTTTTCTTCATCCATTTCCTCGACGCCCGAAACTTCGATTTTTTTGTTGTCATTCAATTGTAGTAGTTTGTCACGGTCATCTGTTATCAGCGCCTTCGAAAGTAGATTCCTCATGGAGAAGCGGCCCCAAAGTGAGTTGAGGCAAAGTTTGGCAATGTACCGCTTCCCCGGCTCAGCTTTCATCTTTTGCTTGTCGAGTTTTATTCCAAATAGTTGTCGGCATTCCTCGATATATTCGTCTTTTTCCCCTTCGCTGCCGCACCACGACGTGAAGCCAGTGGCATGGATCTTCAGGGCCATCATTTCGCTCACGTAAGACTTGAAGACGTTGTCGCTCCATTGGTCGTACTGGAGGACGTGGAACAGCTTCCGGACGGTGTAGCCGGCTTTCAACGCTGCATTAAGTTCCAAGTGGGTGCAGGTGGAAACGAAGGCGCGGTCATTTGGGTTGAAGTGTGGGCAGCTGTAGTCATCGTCTTTGTGGCCGTTAGGGTGGTTTTTTGTATAATATTTAGAGCATTTTTCACAAGTTGGGAAAAGTAGTCGGTCGTTTATTTTTACGGGCATAATGTTGATGCGAAGGTTGTTGTTTGGTGGAAGAAGCAAAACTTTAAGAATTCCTTTGTATGTGTTGTCAGATGGGGTGCGCCAATTGACGGTTTGTTCACTTGTGGAATGCTGATGATTTTTGGGTGTCCTAATGGGTAGTCCGTTGTGAAGTTGGTCCACGGGTAGAGGCTGGTGAAGTCCTTGTAGCTGATTTTTTGTCCAGGTTTTGCAGTATGCAGTAGTTTTTTAACATCAGTCCTCCCACCATGAAAGGCGTCGCGTATTCGAATGGGTGAATTATCCTTCCAATTATTGAAAAATCCCCGCATCTGCTTGTTTCTCCTCAGCTCCTCATTGATTTCGTGCTCCCATATAACTTCCAAGTCAACGTAACGCCTCAGTGTTTTGTGCTTCCTTTTCTCCCTCTCTCTTATTTCCCTCAGCGTCTTTCCGTTCGGCATCCTCGATTCCTCATCCATATTACAGAAACATATCTCACACCCATGCCAAACACATCCATTAACTTCAATAACTTTGTCCCGCCTTCCATTTGTGCCTTTGATGTATCCGTCGACTTGGTAAACCTCCCCTTCACGTTTAAAGACATATTCGCCGTACCGAGAGTGTGCCGTCTGGATATTGACGTTGTTAATGTGGGAGTACCAGTCGAGATATTTGTTGGCGAGTGCGCTTTGATTTTGTTGAGGGGTGTAGCCTTTCTCCGGGACGATGGCAAGTGAGTTGGGCTTTAGATGATTGAGGGCAAAATTTTTGACGCAGGCACTGGCGATGGTCATGGCTTGCCACAAAATGTCGATTCCACCGTGTTTTCCGTCCCTTTGTGTAAGTTCTTTAAATTCTTTGCGCAGTTCAACGAGAGCGTGGGTGAGAATTACGACATCGTTGCAGCAGTATTCAGGTAGTTTCTCTTTGAGGTCGAATGGTTGACTGCGATTGTAGTTATACCAATTATCAAATTTCTGTAAATCGGCTTTTTTCATTTGATCAGGACAGTAGTCTTCACGTGGAGGGAGGTGTGGTAGGACGTTGAAGTAGTTAGCCGATTTGTTGAACATATGTGGGAAGTACTGTTTATCCTAAAATTATATTTAGATCAAAAAATTTTTTATGCATTAATATAAGTAATAAATAGAGTTCTAGGAAATATGGACAAGTATACTCATTTTAAATATTTATTTCAATAAAATAATTAACTTTTTTTCTTCTCTTATTGACAGATCAAAACATTTCAAGCTTTTCCTGGATTACAAAAACGATTAAAAATATGGATTATATGGACGAAGAACTCTAAAAATATGGACGAAATTGCCAAAATATTTATGTAAAATTCATGGGTAAAATTACATAAATACATTTATTTTGAATCAAAAAATCAATAATTTTCCTTCTCTTGTTGACAGATCAAATACATCTCGAGGTTTTAATGCTATTTTGACGTTTTTTGGCATTATTAAGAAATTATGCATTTTGAAAATTGAAAAAATTGATTAAGTTGGGAATTTTTTAGATACTTTCCGAAAAAAAATGTCGAAATATGGATAAAATATGGACAAAACTGTGAAATATGGACAAAAATATGGAATATGGAAATAAAAAATGTGTCCTAGAACCTTCAAACTAAACTACAAATACTATTATATGCTTATTAGCCTAAAATAAACACCTAGAAAAATATAGAAATCCATACTTTCTCCAACCCTAGTAATAAATTATTGTCAAAGAAATTTTTTTTTGTACAAAGAAAATGATTACCTAAACTTTTGCAAATTTTTTTTGTTTTAAAGTGTTGATAACTATAGTTTAAAAAATGTACTATTAATCACCTGAATTTTAAGTCCGAACGATTTGATTAAGCCAGATAATTTGATGGGCATAAGATTGTAGCTGTCGCGCAGAATCGTGAGAGGTCCGCAATCATTTTCTTTTAATTTAAGTTCATAAATTCGGTTGCCTTGTTTGATGATTTGAGGATTACGCATTCCTATATGAATAAACTAAATAATTATTTATTAAAAATTTATTACCTTGTTTAATAATTTCCTTGATGTACAATGTTATATCATAACGGCCACCAAAGTGTGCAAAGGGACTGTTGGAAACTTTTTGTTGTGTTCAAAGAATAACCAGTGAACAAATTCACGCAGCGGTTTTTGTGTGACGATTTTTTTATCGATTGTTGTTTTCGTGTAGTTAAAAGGCGAAAATGTTATTGTGCGGTGGGGGCCACAAATCGCACAGTTTTTCCCTTTCAGAGAGTAGTTCCAACTGCTATTGTTGATACAATCGGTGCAGATGATGGTAGCCGCTGCGAAGTTGACCTCGTGTTCGAATTTGTTCTCCACCTTCTTGTCCTGCGTGGCCTCAAAGTCGTATGCTATGATTCGGTACGGTTTGATTTTATGTTGTTTCAGCGGTTGTATGAAGCAGCTACTGCAAGGGTTCATCTCGTCGTCGTCCTTTACGTGAAATTGCTTGCAAAGTTTACAAAATTTCTCTCCGCATTGGTGCGCATTTCTTCCTTCTCTACCATGAACGTTAATGTTGTAAATGACCCCACAATCTTCACAGCGTTGGAATTTGGTGCACGTCTTTTTGAAGATGGCGCTCATAACAATTGTAGTTGTAGAATATATTGACGCAGTATTCACATTTTTTAAGGTACCCTTGTTGAGGCTCACACGGATAATCGACTCCCACCTCCCGACACCCGTGACATAATGCAGTGCATTTCATTGAATGAGTTGTTTTACGCTCGTAGGCACTTTCACAGGAGAGGCAGTAATACCGTTTGTTGAAAAATTTGGAGATGGTTTTAATCCCGTCGAAGTGGTTGTTTTTGTGGTAGAGTAGAATTGGGAATTGGTAGTCTACTACATCTGATTTAATAATAGGCCGTGTCTGGTAGTCGTTGAAAATGAATATTTTGTATTCGCCTGGATATTTGACGCTTCAAAGGCCTTGCACTTGATGTATATATATTTTAGGGTCGTACTCAGGTTCAGTTGTCGGAATCCCGGCATCGCGGAGTAAAAGTAGTACTTTTTGTTGGAGAACCGTAGTTTGGTTGTCTTTGATCCACCGCCATCTTTTCACAGTAATTATTCCACGTTTATGTAACGAATAGTAGCGCATCAATTGCAAGGCGTAAAAGAAGCAAAAAATGTCGTCAACTACATCAAATAAGTAATTTTTGTCGATTTGTTGTTTTTTAGAAGAAACAGGAGCAGAGCGTTTCATTTTTCTAAATATGTATATTTTTAAACTTTAAATTCATCAAAAAATTTATTTTATGTTGTATGAAATGAAAGAAAGAAAGCAAAAAATTCTGTGTTTTTTAACTTGTCCTTGAAAGGTTCTTGAGAAAAAAACAGTTTTTTCAGAATTTCTATCATATATGACCAAAAAATTTATCAATGTATGTTTTTATGTTTAGATCCCCATGAAAAATTATGCCTACCATACATCTTTTTGACTATATAATACAATAATATATGATCACTCACAAACTTTTTTTAAAAATAGTCCTAAATATGCCCTGAGATAATCATAAATCTTAATAATCAGTAAATAATATTAATAGAACTATACAAAAATTGTTAATTACTAGAGCTACAAATTGTATGCACTAAAAATAGCGGAATAAACGCTTCATTGGCATGAAAAAAACCCTAAAATAGGCAAATAAAAAACCCTAAATAGGAACAAAAATATGCAAATAAAATATTTTTTTAATTAAGTTCAAGCATTCAAAAAATTTATACTAAGAAGAGGGAAAATGGAAATGTTGGCCGAGAATGGCTAAATAGGCACAAAAATATGAATTTATACATTATGCCTAAAAGGACCAAACTAGGATAGAAGAGGCATTATAAAAGTCATCCTCAAAACTAAAGCTATATATGAATGAGTTTTTTTGTGTTTAAAAGTTACAACCAAAGTTTTTTAGAAAATTCGTCATATGCACAAAAATATTACAGAAAGAGTAAAGTAATGTAAATGTTAATCAATTAAAAGAATTAATTTGTTTACAAGTTATTTTTAGTCTTATATTATTATATGTATCTTTTGCATGTTCAATAAAAATTATGTGATGTAAGATGGTTACAACAATAAAATACATTAAAAAATTTAACTAATATTTAGAGATATCAATATTCTCACAAATGTTTTAAAGGGATTTTTACATATATATTTAGTCCCTTTAAGATAAAATCGCTTCAAACGAATAATCTGACTAAAATTAAGACACTAAATAAGCATAAAAACACTCAAGCATTTTATGCTTCATTTGAGCCTGACAAAAAAACTGATCATCACAATTGATCCACATTTTTTGTGGGTAAAAAATAATTTGAAAAAAAACTTTATTATTAAATTATTAATTTGAAGAAAAAAATTTGAGAATTTTTATCGTTTTTATATGTATATTTTCATTTTTTATGCACATGTTTTACAAATATTTACATATAATTTAAACCTAAAATATGGCAGGGAATACTGTATTTATTTTATTGTCCTTTAAGTAAAATTTATTAACAGTATGACACGATTTTTTTCTCTCATGTTTCAAAATATTTAAATAAATGGTTTAGTTAAATATTTCGTAAGCTGAAAAAATTTAATCTGTCATTTGATGCAAGGCGTCTTTAAAATTAGCATTTTGTATTAAAATTATTATTTTCCCGTTTTCTGAGAAAATTTTTAAGTTGTAGGCATCTTGTTAAGTATGTTCATTAATTTTAAAAGAAATTAAAATTTTTAACATATTTTTTACAAATTTCGCTAAAAACACTGAAATTTTTTCCTGCGACGCAAGGCTGCGCCGCCGACCTAAATTACTACAGTAAACCTATAAAAAAAGCCATTTTTAGCCAAACTTCTTAGCCAAACCGCTCTAAAAATCAAAAATTTTTTTCGGCGGTTGTCTTTTTTGTAGTACAAATAATAATTCAAAATAAAAATTCAATTGTAACGGTCTGTTATTAATTTTATTTTAATTCTTTATTATACCAGGCTTCAATAAATACATCATTTACTTTTTTCTCTATAAGTAATTTTATGGAGACCAGTGAATCGTATAAATGTTATCTCCTTGAGAATTTATTGAACTTTTAAATTCGTGGAATAAATATTTTAGCCTATCAAGAATTTCATTATCTGTATTGTCTAAAGGTTAAACAAGTCCACTGACTGTTCTCTTCCCATTTCTTTGGTTCAGTTCCTTATAAAACCTTTTTTTAATTTATTTTTAAATATTTCCTCAATGTAAAAAACAATGCTAAATTTTTGAAAAATTATATTTATTTGTTAAAATGCCTTGATTAATAAATGCAATGAAGTGAATGAAATAAATAAACTCAAAAAAAGCCTAAATCTGTTTCCAAATGAAAAAAATGTTAGTTTTAATTTTGTTCAGCCGGTGTCTTTCGGCACGCCGGCGTCCAAAACCTCAGTTAGTTAAAAATGGACATAATTTTTTCTTTTAACACACCATATTGTAAGGTCACTTGTATAAAAAAAATTTATGAAAAGAAAATATGAAAAGAAAAATAATTAATTTTCCAATAAATAAACTGTAATTCTTTCTAATTCTTTGTGTTTTTCCGTTTAAGTAAGGTAAAAGCAAAATAGTCTACCATTTTTTACACTAACGTATTGCATCAAATTGTTCAATCAACTAAAATAAAAAATCAAGCTAATGGGAAAAAAAACATGAATAAAATCTGTTAATGCAGATAAATTTTAACATTGCGATTGTAAGCTTTCATGTTCTAAAATGTTAAAGATGCTCACAAAAATAGGTTTTAAAAGCTTAAAAAAACAATATATGCAATATAATATGTCTTAAACTGTCAAAAAAGGCTTTAAATCCCACAAATGTTTTTGAAAAATTATTCAGATTTGACTCTAAATCATTGTTCGCAAGTTTTTTCGAAAAATAAGCACAAAAGGCTTTAAAACTAAGATTTTAACCCTAAAAATAAGATTTTTTCTAAAAAATGTTTATTTCTCATTAAAACCGATAAAAAAAATTGTGATATTGTTGCTAAACTTAAAAAAGTCACCTTAATATTAACAGCAATTTTATTAGCTCAAAATAACAAATTTCAAAAAAATTTAATTTTTTATGGGTATTGGGGGGCGCGCAGGCGGTGCCGGTAGGCGCCGCCGTAGAAATAAAAAAATTAGGCCTGATTTAATCACTTATTTTGAACAAAAGAGGATAAAAATGGTTTACTGGCTGTGTTTTTTAGGTTATTTTTATGCGTTTTTTTGAGCGTGAATTTTTCCAAATAAAAAAATGGATGTGCGCTTGCGAACACTGTTCTAACTAAATACATAAAAATAATGTCTAAAAATTATTTTATAAATAATTGCAAAAAATAAAGGGTTTTTCTAAAAAAAATGTCGCTTGTTTGGGTTTTACTTTGGTCTTTACTGAATTTATGAAATTTTTTACAGAAGGTGGATAAGTCTAAAACCAGAAAAATTGGTAAAAATATGCATTTTTATTTACATTTAAAAAAAAGCTTGACATTAAGGAAAAACCTGCTAGAGCTCATTCTACAAACAGTTTATATCAGAAAAATTCAAGGAAAGAGTTCAGGAAAAGAGCATAAAAATGGAAAAATAATTTCTTAAAAGAAAATGTCGAGTGACTAAAAACCTCATCTGGAACAGTTATTTATACTGACACTCAGGATGGAAAATGGAATGATTAATGGATATTTTTCAATTTTAACAAAATTGTACCATAGAACAAAGAGTAATTAATTGTTGATTTAGTGCCCTCAAATTTTTTTACCCTTTGGCAAAAACACAACAATGGGTAATTAATTTTATATTTTTCCACCATTAAAATTTGGTGTCAGTTTATACTAAAATGCATAATGAGCCATTAATCATTTCAAAAATTTAGTCCATTTAAACAGAATGTGGACCATTATTCATTTAATTCACAGCTTGAAATTATGCCAAATTTTTGCTGAATGTACTATGAACCATTAATCATTTCATTCACTGGTATAAAATTAGTTTCATTTATGTTGAAGTACAATGAGCTATTAATCATTGAAAATTTGACCAATTTAAAATGCCAAATTACCAATGATAATTAATCACCGAAGAAAACATAGCCAAATTCAAAAATGTACCACAGGAAAAAAAGAAATTATCATCTATAAATTAGTCAAAATTTTTTAAATCTATACAACTGGAAAAGGGTAATTAATAAGAGGAGTTTAGCCTAAAATTAAAAAATTTACCTAGAAAATAAAATTAGATTCTACCTAAGAAAAACGCATTTTTTCAAAAATTATTTTATTATCTCTTAATTCAAAATTTTTGGTAAATTAAATTTTTTTTTTTTTGTTTTTTAACAGTTTAAAAAAGATTTTTTTAATAAGTTTTTTGGGTTCGATCTTTGAACTTTTTTATTATTTAAAAATAAAGAAAGAATATGCTCGCCGGGGAAAACCTGGAATCCAGGAAACGGCCGGAGCATATAAATACAAAAAAAAAAATTCAATTACATAGCCAACATACTCAAGTCAGAAATGGAGTTTTAACTTAGCGAAAAAATTCATAATTAAAATGTTTTTTTGAATTTGATTTTAAAAACTATAAATTTAGCATATTTTTTTCATTTCTGACTAGTTTTATAGAGAAAGTTGGCTTTGGATCGATTTTAGCACCTTCTTTAGCCGATCCCACATTTTTAAAAATGACCTAACTTTTTTTCTTAGTCAGTCAATTGAAAAAAACTGGTATTATGCTATAACTCTATATATTTTGTAATTTGTTTATTAATTTGAAATTAAATTGGTCTAAATGGACAATATTAGTGATCTCGCACTGAAAACTGTCCATATAAATCTTATGAATTAGATGCTGAGGGACCTATGGTAAAGAAGTGCCCTATTTTGAATCAAAATTAAACGATGTCATCATTTTATTTCTTCTTGCCACCTTTCGCAATGTTCTTTCTGCACTGAAAATATTAATATATTGTACTTTAAAATAAAACAAAATATATATTAATAATCCTAAAAAATTTTTTAGAAGTGTTGAGAAAAAAAAGGTTTGTCAAGGAAAAATAAATAATGTGAAAATTTAGAATTCTAGGTATCATTTTTTACATTTTCAAAACATTTGTTTTTTATTGCACTTTTTTTTGAAAAAATAGTTAAAAATAATGAATGAAAAAATGTTGAGTTTTTCAAAATTTTTTATTTATAACTTTTTTTCTTAGTCAGTCAATTGAAAAAAACTGGTATTATGCTATAACTCTATATATTTTGTAATTTGTTTATTAATTTGAAATTGGTCTAAATGGACAATATTAGTGATCTCGCACTGAAAACTGTCCATATAAATCTTATGAATTAGATGCTGAGGGACCTATGGTAAAGAAGTGCCCTATTTTGAATCAAAATTAAACGATGTCATCATTTTATTTCTTCTTGCCACCTTTCGCAATGTTCTTTCTGCACTGAAAATATTAATATATTGTACTTTAAAATAAAACAAAATATATATTAATATTCCTAAAAAATTTTTTAGAATAAAAGTGTTGAGAAAAAAAAGGTTTGTCAAGGAAAAATAAATAATGTGAAAATTTAGAATTCTAGGTATCATTTTTTACATTTTCAAAACATTTGTTTTTTATTGCACTTTTTTTTGAAAAATAGTTAAAAATAATGAAAAAATGTTGAGTTTTTCAAAATTTTTTATTTACCTTTTTTCTAAGAAGGTTTTTTTCCTCCTCTAGTGTTAGGCCGGTACCCAAATGTCCGCCTCTGCTCCATAAATATTGATTTATTTGTTTGCCACTCAACGGCATAACAATTGGCGACGCCCGAGCAGATATTTGTTTGTTTGTAATTTGAAATTACGTCTCTGCGGGCCCCCTTCAATTGATTTGAATTTGATTAAAGCTGCTTTTGGAATTTATTTTAAATATTTTATAAAATTTAGGATATTTCTTCTTATTTGCACTCAGAAGAACCGGTCAGTTTTTTCATCAGGCCCGTCAGAAATTTAGGAAGAGAGAGGGCACTATCCTTAGGTCGAGGAGCTTTTTTTACTCTCTGACAGCTGTGCTTATAGGATAATTTTGTACAAAAATTAAAAAATTTTTGAACTGAAATTTAAAAAATTTAACTGGATTGTAGTTCCAGAGAAACCTATAGGCGCCGCCGTAGAAAACTTTAATTGAATTGAAAATTAGAGAGGGCATATAGGTGCTGTAAGGAAAGTATTCGAATACGGAAATCAAATTAGTCATACTATTTTTAACAAGAATTATGATTTATTAATTTAGAATTCAAATGCTCCACTTCCGTCTACTTCTGTACATTTTTTTAATAATTTTTAAATGGTGTTGTATTTTAGTGTTATGAAATAAATTTGTAGTTTTTTCAATTTTCTCAATATTATGCTATTTCTTGAAGTTATCTCATAAATAATGAGCAATAGATCTTTTTTTGCTACAAATTTATTAAATAATTTAAAAAATAAAAAAAATTTTATTTTTAATAAAATTTTTTTATCTTTACAAATCTTAAATTCTCTATTCTATTTTTTCAATTTCAGAGAAATGCTGCGCCCCCACCTTCTCCAATTATTTTTGCGGAGCTCCAAAACATTCCCCTTGAACCAAATTTTAGCTTTTTTCAAACAAAAAAAAATTCAGATCACCCCCCTCAAATGGAACAAATGGAAAACAGTCCCCTGAAGGAACCGAATGAAGATGAATCGGACATCTATGAAGTCGAAACCATTCTCAAAATGAGAGAAAATGGAGGACTTCGAGAATTTCTGGTAATTTTTTAAAATTTAGAACTATTTAAACTATAAAAAATTTACAAATAATTATCATTTAATGGCATAGTAAATTAAAATTAAAATTAAAATGTTTTTTTTAGTGTCAGCTTTCTCAAATTAAATAATGAAATTTTTAAAAGCTAAAAATATCTTATTAATTTATCAATATTTAATTTTAAGAATAATTTAATTAATTATTTTTAATATTCATTTTTAAAGGTCCGATGGAAAAACTACGACGCAAAGTCAGACACTTGGGAGCCGATTACGAATCTTCATGGATGTGCTGATTTGTTACTCAACTTTTTTCTAGATGTTATGCCGTTGAGTGGCAAACAAATAAATCAATATTTATGGAGCAAATAAAAAGAAATAACAAAATTGGGGAAAATGATGCGAATGAGACAAATGACGAGGGAAGGTCAAAAAGCGGGCTATTTATGGACGGAGGGAGACAAGAGAGATAAGGGGGACGAGGGAAAGATACAAATAAATAAAGTGAGGCGGACATTTGGGTACCGGCCTAACACCTTCCCCCTTAAAAAAAAATTTCATCCGTCCATCCGCTTCATCCTTCGGCGGTGGCTCATCAGTTCATCGTCGTCGGCCATCAGGCGATCACGTCTTCACGTTTTCGCTGGTCGCAATCAATGCCGACCAAGCCCTCAGACGTTTTTCCATCGGACGGTGCCTCTCGAAGGTCCAAACCGTCAAAAATTTCTTTCGTCCGAGTCCAAAGAACATGCCTCTACACCTTTTTCTGGGAATTTGCCGGTTGTTCCATCTGGAAAACGGATTTCGTACATCGTTCCTTGACGGTTGACGACGTATCCAGCGCGCCAAGGTTGCAGTCCCAAACTCGCAATGACCTTTGCTCCCAAAGCAAATTTGGCTTCTTTCCGCTGTAGTGCTTCTTCGGCTTTTTACTTTGATCAGCAGTTGAATCGGACTTCTTTTCCACTTTTGCAACTTGGCCATTCCCTTCTTGGCTCTTCCAGAAGGTGTCCAACAGTCCCAAACTGTGGAGCATGTCCATGTCAAGCAAATTCTTTGTTCCTTTGGCAACATAGAATTGTCCAGTGCAAGAGCGATCACCGATCGAGAATTTTGCCTGCCCTTTTCCCAAAAGAGGGCGAGTGGATCCATCGTGGTATTTTGCCCGTTCATTGCAACGGCTCAACCATGGAGTTCCGATTTGGCGGTGTGCATCATTCGTGATCACAGTTCTTTCAGTGCCCATATCAGCAACAAATTCCACTTCAGTGCCATCCATCTTCAGCGGGATCTCGATCAATTTTCTCCGACTTTCTGAGTCCGGCAGAAAAATTCCTCCAAGCCGAAATGTGTTTACGGCTTTTCCATCCTTTTTCTCCCCATTTCTTTTAAGCCAAGCCTTGTGCTTCTCGCACATTCTCTCCAAATGTCCAATTTCATTGCACTTTCGGCAGGTGGACTTTCCATGCGAACAACGCTTGGGAGAGTGCCATTTTCCGCATCGCCAACACTTCGGTTGCGATCCATGGCTCCTTTGGCTTTCTGACGATTCGCTGCTCCCTTTCGACGAGTCGGAATTCTTTCGAATTTTATGCTTCTTTTTCAAAGCATAAACATTTCTCGAAGACACCGGCTGCTCAAGCGCTTTAGCCTCGGCAATGGTCGACAGGTACACTTGCAGGTCTTCCTGCCGAGGCTAAAGCGCTTGAGCAGCCGGTTTCTTCGAGAAATGTTTATGCTTTGAAAAAGAAGCATAAAATTCGAAAGAATTCCGACTCGTCGAAAGGGAGCAGCGAATCGTCAGCAAGCCAAAGGAGCCATGGATCGCAACCGAAGTGTTGGCGATGCGGAAAATGGCACTCTCCCAAGCGTTGTTCGCATGGAAAGTCCACCTGCCGAAAGTGCAATGAAATTGGACATTTGGAGAGAATGTGCGAGAAGCACAAGGCTTGGCTTAAAAGAAATGGGGAGAAAAAGGATGGAAAAGCCGTAAACACATTTCGGCTTGGAGGAATTTTTCTGCCGGACTCAGAAAGTCGGAGAAAATTGATCGAGATACCGCTGAAGATGGATGGCACTGAAGTGGAATTTGTTGCTGATTTTGGCACTGAAAGAACTGTGGTCACGAAGGACGCACACCGCCAAATCGGAAGTCCATGGTTGAGCCGTTGCACTGAACGGGCAAAATACCACGACGGATCCACTCGCCCTCTTTTGGGAAAAGGGCAGGCAAAATTCTCGATCGGTGATCGCTCTTGCACTGGACAATTCTATGTTGCCAAAGGAACAAAGAATTTGCTTGGCATGGACATGCTCCACAGTTTGGGACTGTTGGACACCTTCTGGAAGAGCCAAGAAGGGAATGGCCAAGTTGCAAAAGTGGAAAAGAAGTCCGATTCAACTGCTGATCAAAGTAAAAAGCCGAAGAAGCACTACAGCGGAAAGAAGCCAAAATTTGCTTTGGGAGCAAAGGTCATTGCGAGTTTGGGACTGCAACCTTGGCGCGCTGGATACGTCGTCAACCGTCAAGGAACGATGTACGAAATCCGTTTTCCAGATGGAACAACCGGCAAATTCCCAGAAAAAGGTGTAGAGGCATGTTCTTTGGACTCGGACGAAGAAATTTTTGACGGTTTGGACCTTCGAGAGGCACCGTCCGATGGAAAAACGTCTGAGGGCTTGGTCGGCATTGATTGCGACCAGCGAAAACGTGAAGACGTGATCGCCTGATGGCCGACGACGATGAACTGATGAGCCACCGCCGAAGGATGAAGCGGATGGACGGATGAAATTTTTTTTTAAGGGGGAAGGTGTTAGGCCGGTACCCAAATGTCCGCCTCACTTTATTTATTTGTATCTTTCCCTCGTCCCCCTTATCTCTCTTGTCTCCCTCCGTCCATAAATAGCCCGCTTTTTGACCTTCCCTCCTCATTTGTCTCATTCGCATCATTTTCCCCAATTTTGTTATTTCTTTTTATTTGCTCCATAAATATTGATTTATTTGTTTGCCACTCAACGGCATAACCTCTAGAAAAAAGTTGAGTAACAAATCAGCACATCCATGAAGATTCGTAATCGGCTCCCAAGTGTCTGACTTTGCGTCGTAGTTTTTCCATCGGACCTTTAAAAATGAATATTAAAAATAATTAATTAAATTATTCTTAAAATTAAATATTGATAAATTAATAAGATATTTTTAGCTTTTAAAAATTTCATTATTTAATTTGAGAAAGCTGACACTAAAAAAAACATTTTAATTTTAATTTTAATTTACTATGCCATTAAATGATAATTATTTGTAAATTTTTTATAGTTTAAATAGTTCTAAATTTTAAAAAATTACCAGAAATTCTCGAAGTCCTCCATTTTCTCTCATTTTGAGAATGGTTTCGACTTCATAGATGTCCGATTCATCTTCATTCGGTTCCTTCAGGGGACTGTTTTCCATTTGTTCCATTTGAGGGGGGTGATCTGAATTTTTTTTTGATTGAAAAAAGCTAAAATTTGGTTCAAGGGGAATGTTTTGGAGCTCCGCAAAAATAATTGGAGAAGGTGCGCAGCATTTCTCTGAAATTGAAAAAATAGAATAGAGAATTTAAGATTTGTAAAGATAAAAAAATTTTATTAAAAATAAAATTTTTTTTATTTTTTAAATTATTTAATAAATTTGTAGCAAAAAAAGATCTATTGCTCATTATTTATGAAAAAGATAACTTCAAGAAATAGCATAATATTGAGAAAATTGAAAAAACTACAAATTTATTTCATAACACTAAAATACAACACCATTTAAAAATTATTAAAAAAATGTACAGAAGTAGACGGAAGTGGAGCATTTGAATTCTAAATTAATAAATCATAATTCTTGTTAAAAATAGTATGACTAATTTGATTTCCGTATTCGAATACTTTCCTTACAGCACCTATATGCCCTCTCTAATTTTCAATTCAATTAAAGTTTTCTCCGGCGGCGCCTATAGGTTTCTCTGGAACTACAATCCAGTTAAATTTTTTAAATTTCAGTTCAAAAATTTTTTAATTTTTGTACAAAATTATCCTATAAGCACAGCTGTCAGAGAGTAAAAAAAGCTCCTCGACCTAAGGATAGTGCCCTCTCTCTTCCTAAATTTCTGACGGGCCTGATGAAAAAACTGACCGGTTCTTCTGAGTGCAAATAAGAAGAAATATCCTAAATTTTATAAAATATTTAAATTAAAAAATGCTATTTTATTTATTTACATCATCTATTTCAATAATTTAAATTTTTTTAATTAACTCACATTATCGAAGAGAAGAAACTCGTTGATAATTTGTTCGTCCAATGGTTGCAATGGCGAGCTCATTTTTAAAATATAACTAAAAATTATATACCGTATTTCATAAAAATAGACCTTCTGGAGGCTTTATTTTTTAAACCCTCAAAAGTGATTTATTTAGTAGGGAGGGTCTACAAATTTGAGTGATCAAACATACATATTTTCAATAATTTACACTATTTTACAGAAGTTTTAAAAGAAAAAAATTTTAACTTGTACAGAGCTCGAGCTTTTATTTTTCTGTTGCTCAATATTTTTGTATTTGAACATTCTAAAATAACTTCAGGCCATTTTTGAAAATACATTGATGGGTAAAGGCATTTTTTCTAAAAATCTCGGGCTCTAGTTTTTTTAAATAACAAAAAATTTTAAAAATTAGGTATATGTGAGTCTTACTTAAAAAAAAGGTTGTTTCTCTGGCTCATTTGGTTTAATTGTAAGAATTGGAGTACTGTACCGACCTATTTCGCTTTTTCAGTATATGAGTAGTGCCTATAAAAAACAAATTCACTTAATGCACTAAAAATTGTAACATATGGGTAGAAAATGTACAATTAGCAGATGTAAATTTACTTTATTTAAACAGAGACGTATGAATTTGTCCATAGCTGGGTACCTTCTAATTTTTTTGGTAAAGTTTTTTATCCTTGAAAATTCATAGAAAACAGTTTAAATTTTCTAATCTATTACAACCAGATTTCATCATAAAAATACTAAGAAAATTTTTTTCAAAAATTCGAATTTTTATAATTTTTTTGGGGTTGAGGGTATTTCACAGGGCTGTAATTCTGATGCTTTAATTCAAAAAGATTTACATAATATTTTTTACCCTTTCAAGTGGAGGTTTAATTCTGGAGTATATTTTATGAAATACGGTAAATAAATTAATATTAAACAACAAAATATTTTATTTAATAGTTTCTTTAATATCAAAATGAAGAAAAGTTATGAAAAATTCAAAAGTGATCATAAACAGCAGACTGTACAGAACCCACAAAATCTCAGCCCATAAGATTTTGGGTTAATTGCATTGCCGCTATTCTCATTCATCAAATGCGCGAGAATGACATTCTCTTTAGCGGCACAATAATTTACAATATCAAAGTCCTTCAAATGGCCTTTAGTTAGCCACAATCCTTCCTCCTCCCGCTCAATACTAATAACTTGTTTTGATAGTAAAAACAAATTCATAGGGTATACGGTAACACTAAATTCGCACACTTGTCATCAAAATTTTTTACAAATTCAATCATTTAAAAAAATACAAAAATTTGACCAACATGTATAAAATTATCAAAAGTTCACAAAAAAACGAATTTTTGTTATTTCTTTTGTAGCTATTTATGTTCTCTTCAAAGTTACCATAGCAAACCTTCTTCATTTATTTTCGAAGTAATTTTCTTCAATTTTAAAAAGTTTTCTTCCAATAAAAAATCGTTGTCCTTTTATCTTTTCCAAATCTATTTTACCAATTTCTGGGTTTTATATTTTTCCGATGCATTTAATTGGTATCTTTTTTTATTGTTTTTTTCTACATAACATTTTCATCGATTTTTTAATAGTTAGTTTATTTCGAATTTTAGCGGTTCTATAAAAATTACTTGCTTTCTTGAATATTTTCTATTAAATTCTTTTAGGATTTGAGGTATAAATCCAAATTATTGCTGTTAGTTTTTTTTTGTAGCAATTCTGTGTTCTTGGGTTAAGGCTAAGTTGTTTTGATCCGTTAAAGAAATTTTGAATCTATTTGTAGGCTTTCAATTTAATTTCACCTTTTTTAATATTTTGGTTTTTTTTGGTTTAATTTTCAAAATTTTTTTTTGTGCTAATTTCTTTGTTCTTCTGTTCTTTCTCCCTCCAAATATTTTCTCACTCTTCATATCCTTTCACTTCTATAGCATGAATGTTTGTTGTTGTAATTTTTGAACGGATGTGCCATTTGAACTGATTTTCGAAAATTTTTAAATTTCAGTTTACTACTGTAATCGGAAAATTTTTTTTTATGGATACCTAAAATCTCGAAAAATCCCTTAGGCGGGCATTAAACCCTACTCAGCGCGGGAGAAAATGCCTTTGGAAAGGTCAGCAGGGTGATCATCTCAAAACATCAGAAAGAGGGCTTCAGCCTACAAAAAAGGGAAAAAAAGGGATGGTCAGGTCATAAAAGGGCAAATGTTTTTTTTTTGGTCACCCTACACCACCCACCACCCTTCCTGGCAAAAAATAGGGGTCAAACCATTTGATTTAATAAAAAAATTAAATTTATCAAAAAAAAATGCCACAATCGTTGTGATTTATTAAAATGTTACCGCACAGTTTTAAAAATCTGCCCAAAATCCTCATTTTTAATGTTTCCACATCATAAGTGAAAAAAAAATATTACACTTTAGGAGGGTCAAACTATTTGATTCTTTTTTAGAAATATGAAAAAATACACAATCCTTGAAAAAATTGACTCACACCCTCAAAAAACTTTTCCCAGATTTTCAAACCTATTTTAAAAATTGCTTTGACACTGTCGTGTATGAGGACTTATTTGATGGGACTCAAATGGACATTTCATATTTTCCCTCTTAATCCCCAACTGTCATTGCTGTCTATTTAAATGTTGTCTTTCCCTCCTTCTCCCCGCAGTCTTCCCAGTCATTCTTCATTTATTATTTTGTTCTTCCTCATCAACTTTGACCTCCGCATATATTTGTTATTTCTTCACTGCATAAAATAAATTGGCTGTTGGTCGGACACAACAGTTCACTGGCGCAGTCAGCAGTGCAAAACAAAGCGACGAGGCACAATCGGAGTTAAATAAAATACGCAAAGTAAAGCGTTCAACTGCCGATTTCAAAAACGCAAAGTAAAGCGTACTTCTTCTGCCGACTTCATCCAACGAAAAGCTCAAAAAGCTAATTTAAAAACGTGAAAGTAAACACGAATTCGTTTTGTCAGCTCAGTAAAGTAATTCTGTCTACAAAGCTGAAGTTTCACAAAAGGGTAAAGTAATTCCCACGTCAAATCATCAGCGTCAAAATTCGTCAACATTCACAAAGGATGGCCGAGCCAAAAGCAAAAGCTGGAAAAGGGCCGGGACCCTACACAGCGGAGATGGCATGGAAAATCTGGGAGGAGCGCTTCGAATTCTTCATCAAACTCCGAGCAGTCACTGATGCCCACACAAAAAAGCTGCTGTTCTTCACAGAAATTGGGCCGATCTACGAGGAATTGCGACAGATGGCACTACCGGATGAATGTCAGAGATATATGCCCTTGGAAAAATCAAGGCATTGATGAGAGATCAATATGGAGAGACAAAGACTGTGGCCGCGAAACGACACGAATTGTTTGCTGCGAAACAAACGCAAGGACAAACCTTCGCCGTACCGAGAGTGTGCCGTCTGGATATTGACATTGTTGATGTGGGAGTACCAGTCGAGGTATTTGACGGCGAGTGCGCTTTGATTTTGTTGAGGGGTGTAGCCTTTCTCCGGGACGATGGCAAGTGAGTTGGGCTTTAGATGATTGAGGGCAAAATTTTTGACGCAGGCACTGGCGATGGTCATGGCTTGCCACAAAATGTCGATTCCACCGTGTTTTCCGTCCCTTTGTGTAAGTTGTTTGAATTCCCGGCGTAGTTCGACGAGGGCGTGGGTAAGGATTTGGACGTCATTGCAGCAGTATTCAGGTAGTTTCTCTTTAAGGTCGAATGGTTGACTGCGATTGTAGTTATACCAATTATCAAATTTCTGTAAATCGGCTTTTTTCATTTGATCAGGACAGTAGTCTTCACGTGGAGGGAGGTGTGGTAGGACGTTGAAGTAGTTAGCCGATTTGTTGAACATATGTGGGAAGTACTGTTTATCCTAAAATTATATTTAGATCAAAAAATTTTTTATGCATTAATATAAGTAATAAATAGAGTTCTAAGAAATATGGACAAGTAGACTCATTTTAAATATTTATTTCAATAAAATAATTAACTTTTTTTCTTCTCTTATAGACAGATCAAAACATCTCAAGCTTTTCCTGGATTACAAAAACGATTAAAAATATGGATTATATGGACGAAGAACTCTAAAAATATGGACGAAATTGCCAAAATATTTATGTAAAATTCATGGGTAAAATTACATAAAAACATTTATTTTTAATCATAAAATCAATAATTTTCCTTCTCTTGTTGACAGATCAAATACATCTCGAGGTTTTAGTGCTATTTTGACGTTTTTTTGGCATTATTAAGAAATTATGCATTTTGAAAATTGAAAAAATTGATTAAGTTGGGAATTTTTTTAGATACTTTCCGAAAAAAAATGTTGAAATATGGATAAAATATGGACAAAACTGTGAAATATGGACAAAAATATGGAATATGGAAATAAAAAATATGTCCTAGAACCTTCAAACTAAACTACAAATACTATTATATGTTTATTAGCCTAAAATAAACACCCAGAAAAATATAGAAATCCATACTTTCTCCAACCCTAGTAATAAATTATTGTCAAAGAAATTTTTTTGTACAAAGAAAATGATTACCTAAACTTTTGCAAATTTTTTTGTTTTAAAGTGTTGATAATTATAGTTTAAAAAATGTACTATTAATCACCTGAATTTTAAGTCCGAACGATTTGATTAAGCCAGATAATTTGATGGGCATAAGATTGTAGCTGTCGCGCAGAATCGTGAGAGGTCCGCAATCATTTTCTTTTAATTTAAGTTCATAAATTCGGTTGCCTTGTTTGATGATTTGAGGATTACGCATTCCTATATGAATAAACTAAATAATTATTTATTAAAAATTTATTACCTTGTTTAATAATTTCCTTGATGTACAATGTTATATCATAACGGCCACCAAAGTGTGCAAAGGCGACTGTTGGAAACTTTTTGTTGTGTTCAAAGAATAACCAGTGAACGAATTCACGCAGCGGTTTTTGTGTGACGATTTTTTTGTCGATTGTTGTTTTCGTGTAGTCAAAAGGCGAAAATGTTATTGTGCGGTGGGGGCCACAAATCGCACAGTTTTTCCCTTTCAGAGAGTAGTTCCAACTGCTATTGTTGATACAATCGGTGCAGATGATGGTAGCCGCTGCGAAGTTGACCTCGTGTTCGAATTTATTCTCCACCTTCTTGTCCTGCGTGGCCTCAAAGTCGTATGCTATGATTCGGTACGGTTTGATTTTATGTTGTTTCAGCGGTTGTATGAAGCAGCTACTGCAGGGGTTCATCTCGTCGTCGTCCTTTACGTGAAATTGTTTGCAAAGTTTACAAAATTTCTCTCCGCATTGGTGCGCATTTCTTCCTTCTCTACCATGAACGTTAATGTTGTAAATGACCCCACAATCTTCACAGCGTTGGAATTTGGTGCACAAGTCTTTTTGAAGATGGCGCTCATAACAATTGTAGTTGTAGAATATATTGACGCAGTATTCACATTTTTTAAGGTACCCTTGTTGAGGCTCACACGGATAATCGACTCCCACCTCCCGACACCCGTGACATAATGCAGTGCATTTCATTGAATGAGTTGTTTTACGCTCGTAGACACTTTCACAGGAGAGGCAGTAATACCGTTTGTTGAAAAATTTGGAGATGGTTTTAATCCCGTCGAAGTGGTTGTTTTTGTGGTAGAGTAGAATTGGGAATTGGTAGTCTACTACATCTGATTTAATAATAGGCCGTGTCTGGTAGTCGTTGAAAATGAATATTTTGTATTCGCCTGGATATTTGACGCTCCAAAGGCCTTGCACTTGATGTATATATATTTTAGGGTCGTACTCAGGTTCAGTTGTCGGAATCCCGGCATCGCTGAGTAAAAGTAGTACTTTTTGTCGTAAAACCGTTGTTTGGTTGTTGTTAATCCATCGCCATCTGTTTTCAGTAATTATTCCACGTTTGTGTAATGAGTAGTAGCGCATCAATTCCAAGGCATAAAAGAAGCGTGGAGAAATTTTAAAATTGATCCATGAGACACATCCGGGAATCGTGCGCATGAAGTCGCTGGCGAGACAAAAAGTCTGGTGGCCCTGCATCGACAAGGACATCGAAGCAATTCGTAAGCAATGCAAAATTTGCCAGAAAAATGCTGCAGAAATGAGGAAAGTGCCGCTGCACCCTTGGGAAGTGCCAGAGGTTCTTGAGAAAAAAACAGTTTTTTCAGAATTTCTATCATATATGACCAAAAAATTTATCAATGTATGTTTTTATGTTTAGATCCCCATGAAAAATTATGCCTACCATACATCTTTTTGACTATATAATACAATAATATATGATCACTCACAAACTTTTTTTAAAAATAGTCCTAAATATGCCCTGAGATAATCATAAATCTTAATAATCAGTAAATAATATTAATAGAACTATACAAAAATTGTTAATTACTAGAGCTACAAATTGTATGCACTAAAAATAGCGGAATAAACGCTTCATTGGCATGAAAAAAACCCTAAAATAGGCAAATAAAAAACCCTAAATAGGAACAAAAATATGCAAATAAAATATTTTTTTAATTAAGTTCAAGCATTCAAAAAATTTATACTAAGAAGAATGAAAATGGAAATGTTGGCCGAGAATGGCTAAATAGGCACAAAAATATGAATTTATACATTATGCCTAAAAGGACCAAACTACGATAGAAGAGGCATTATAAAAGTCATCCTCAAAACTAAAGCTATATATGAATGAGTTTTTTTATGTTTAAAAGTTACAACCAAAGTTTTTTAGAAAATTCGTCATATGCACAAAAATATTACAGAAAGAGTAAAGTAATGTAAATGTTAATCAATTAAACGAATTAATTTGTTTACAAGTTATTTTTAGTCTTATATTATTATATGTATCTTTTGCATGTTCAATAAAAATTATGTGATGTAAGATGGTTACAACAATAAAATACATTAAAAAATTTAACTAATATTTAGAGATATCAATATTCTCACAGATGTTTTAAAGGGATTTTTACATATATATTTAGTCCTTTTAAGATAAAATCGCTTCAAACGAATAATCTGACTAAAATTAAGACAGTAAATAAGCATAAAAACACTCAAACATTTTATGCTTCATTTGAGCCTGACAAAAACACTGATCATCACAATTGATCCAAATTTTTTTTGTGGGTAAAAAAAATAATTTGAAAAAAAACTTTATTATTAAATTATTAATTTGAAGAAAAAAATTTGAGAATTTTTATCGTTTTTATATGTATATTTTCATTTTTTATGCACATGATTTACAAATATTTACATATAATTTAAACCTAAAATATGGCAGGGAATACTGTATTTATTTTATTGTCCTTTAAGTAAAATTTGTTAACAGTATGACACGATTTTTTTCTCTCATGTTTCAAAATATTTAAATAAATGGTTTAGTTAAATATTTCGTAAGCTGAAAAAAATTTAATCTGTCATTTGATGCAAGGCGTCTTTAAAATTAGCATTTTGTATTAAAATTATTATTTTCCCGTTTTCTGAGAAAATTTTTAAGTTGTAGGCATCTTGTTAAGTATGTTCATTAATTTTGAAAGAAATTTAAAATTTTTAACATATTTTTTACAAATTTCGTTAAAAACACTGAAATTTTTTCCTGCGACGCAAGGCTGCGCCGCCGACCTAAATTACTACAGTAAACCTATAAAAAGGCCATTTTTAGCCAAACTTCTTAGCCAAACCGCTCTAAAAATCAAAAAATTTTTTAGGCGGTTGTCTTTTTTGTAGTACAAATAATAATTCAAAATAAAAATTCAATTGTAACGGTCTGTTATTAATTTTATTTTAATTCTTTATTATACCAGGCTTCAATAAATACATCATTTACTTTTTTCTCTATAAGTAATTTTATGGAGACCAGTGAATCGTATAAATGTTATCTCCTTGAGAATTTATTGAACTTTTAAATTCGTGGAATAAATATTTTAGCCTATCAAGATTTTCATTATCTGTATTGTCTAAAGGTTAAGCAAGTCCACTGACTGTTCTCTTCCCATTTCTTTGGTTCAGTTCATTATAAAACTTTTTTTTAAATTTATTTTTAATTATTTCCTCAATGTAAAAAACAATGCTAAATTTTTGAAAAATTATATTTATTTGTTAAAATGCCTTGATTAATAAATGCAATGAAGTGAATGAAATAAATAAACTCAAAAAAAGCCTTAATCTGTTTCCAAATGAAAAATGTTAGTTTTAATTTTGTTCAGCCGGTGTCTTTCGGCACGCCGGCGTCCAAAACCTCATTTCTTAAAAGAGAGTTAGTTAAAAATGGACATAATTTTTTCTTTTAACACACCATATTGTAAGGTCACTTGTATAAAAAAAATTTATGAAAAGAAAAATAATTAATTTTCCAATAAATAAACTGTAATTCTTTCTAATTCTTTGTGTTTTTCCGTTTAAGTAAGGTAAAAGCAAAATAGTCTACCATTTTTTACACTAACGTATTGCATCAAATTGTTCAATCAACTAAAATAAAAAATCAAGCTAATGGGAAAAAAAACATGAATAAAATCTGTTAATGCAGATAAATTTTAACATTGCGATTGTAAGCTTTCATGTTCTAAAATGTTAAAGATGCTCACAAAAATAGGTTTTAAAAGCTTAAAAAAAACAATATATGCAATATAATATGTCTTAAACTGTCAAAAAAGGCTTTAAATCCCACAAATGTTTTTGAAAAATTATTCAGATTTGACTCTAAATCATTGTTCGCAAGTTTTTTCGAAAAATAAGCACAAAAGGCTTTAAAACTAAGATTTTAACCCTAAAAATAAGATTTTTTCTAAAAAATGTTTATTTCTCATTAAAACCGATAAAAAAAATTGTGATATTGTTGCTGAACTTAAAAAAGTCACCTTAATATTAACAGCAATTTTATTAGCTCAAAATAACAAATTTCAAAAAAATTTAATTTTTTATGGGTATTGGGGGGCGCGCAGGCGGTGCCTGTAGGCGCCGCTGTAGAAATAAAAAAATTAGGCCTGATTTGATCACTTATTTTGAACAAAAGAGGATAAAAATGGTTTACTGGCTGTGTTTTTTAGGTTATTTTTATGCGTTTTTTTGAGCGTGAATTTTTCCAAATAAAAAAATGGATGTGCGCTTGCGAACACTGTTCTAACTAAATACATAAAAATAATGTCTAAAAATTATTTTATAAATAATTGCAAAAAATAAAGGGTTTTTCTAAAAAAAATGTCGCTTGTTTGGGTTTTACTTTGGTCTTTACTGAATTTATGAAATTTTTTACAGAAGGTGGATAAGGTCTAAAACCAGAAAAATTGGTAAAAATATGCATTTTTATTTACATTTAAAAAAAAAGCTTGACACTAAGGAAAAACCTGCTAGAGCTCATTCTTCAAACAGTTTATATCAGAAAAATTCAAGGAAAGAGTTCAGGAAAAGAGCATAAAAATGGAAAAATAATTTCTTAAAAGAAAATGTCGAGTGACTAAAAACCTCATCTGGAACAGCTATTTATACTGACACTCAGGATGGAAAATGGAATGATTAATGGATATTTTTTTAATTTTAACAAAATTGTACCATAGAACAAAGAGTAATTAATTGTTGATTTAGTGCCCTCAAATTTTTTTACCCTTTGGCAAAAACACAACAATGGGTAATTAATTTTATATTTTTCCACCATTAAAATTTGGTGTCAGTTTATACGAAAATGCATAATGAGCCATTAATCATTTCAAAAATTTGGTCCATTTAAACAGAATGTGGACCATTATTCATTTAATTCACAGCTTGAAATTATGCCAAATTTTTGCTGAATGTACTATGAACCATTAATCATTTCATTCACTGGTATAAAATTAGTTTCATTTATGTTGAAGCACAATGAGCTATTAATCATTGAAAACTTGACCAATTTAAAATGCCAAATTACCAATGATAATTAATCACCGAAGAAAACATAGCCAAATTCAAAAATGTACCACAGGAAAAAAAGAAATTATCATCTATAAATTAGTCAAAATTTTTTAAATCTATACAACTGGAAAAGGGTAATTAATAAGAGGAGTTTAGCCGAAAATTAAAAAATTTACCTAGAAAATAAAATTAGATTCTACCTAAGAAAAACGCATTTTTTCAAAAATTATTTTATTATCTCTTAATTCAAAATTTTTGGTAAATTAAATTCTATTTTTTTTGTTTTTTAACAGTTTAAAAAAGATTTTTTTAATAAGTTTTTTGGGTTCGATCTTTGAACTTTTTTATTATTTAAAAATAAAGAAAGAATATGCTCGCCGGGGAAAACCTGGAATCCAGGAAACGGCCGGAGCATATAAATACATACAAAAAAATTCAATTATATAGCCAACATACTCAAGTCAGAAATGGAGTTTTAACTTAGCGAAAAAATTCATAATTAAAATGCTTTTTTGAATTTGATTTTAAAAACTATAAATTTATCATATTTTTTCATTTCTGACTAGTTTTATAGAGAAAGTTGGCTTTGGATCGATTTTAGGCACTTCTTTAGCATAACGATCCCACATTTTTAAAAATGACCTAACTTTTTTTCTTAGTCAGTCAATTGAAAAAAACTGGTATTATGCTATAACTCTATATATTTTGTAATTTGTTTATTAATTTGAAATTGGTCTAAATGGACAATATTAGTGATCTCGCACTGAAAACTGTCCATATAAATCTTATGAATTAGATGCTGAGGGACCTATGGTAAAGAAGTGCCCTATTTTGAATCAAAATTAAACGATGTCATCATTTTATTTCTTCTTGCCACCTTTCGCAATGTTCTTTCTGCACTGAAAATATTAATATATTGTACTTTAAAATAAAACAAAATATATTTAATATTCGTAAAAAATTTTTTAGAATAAAAGTGTTGAGAAAAAAAAGGTTTGTCAAGGAAAAATAAATAATGTGAAAATTTAGAATTCTAGGTATCATTTTTTACATTTTCAAAACATTTGTTTTTTATTGCACTTTTTTTTGAAAAAATAGTTAAAAATAATGAAAAAATGTTGAGTTTTTCAAAATTTTTTATTTATAACTTTTTTTCTTAGTCAGTCAATTGAAAAAAACTGGTATTATGCTATAACTCTATATATTTTGTAATTTGTTTATTAATTTGAAATTGGTCTAAATGGACAATATTAGTGATCTCGCACTGAAAACTGTCCATATAAATCTTATGAATTAGATGCTGAGGGACCTATGGTAAAGAAGTGCCCTATTTTGAATCAAAATTAAACGATGTCATCATTTTATTTCTTCTTGCCACCTTTCGCAATGTTCTTTCTGCACTGAAAATATTAATATATTGTACTTTAAAATAAAACAAAATATATATTAATATTCCTAAAAAATTTTTTAGAATAAAAGTGTTGAGAAAAAAAAGGTTTGTCAAGGAAAAATAAATAATGTGAAAATTTAGAATTCTAGGTATCATTTTTTACATTTTCAAAACATTTGTTTTTTATTGCACTTTTTTTTGAAAAATAGTTAAAAATAATGAAAAAATGTTGAGTTTTTCAAAATTTTTTATTTACCTTTTTTCTAAGAAGGTTTTTTTCCTCCTCTAGTGTTAGGCCGGTACCCAAATGTCCGCCTCTGCTCCATAAATATTGATTTATTTGTTTGCCACTCAACGGCATAACAATTGGCGACGCCCGAGCAGATATTTGTTTGTTTGTAATTTGAAATTACGTCTCTGCGGGCCCCCTTCAATTGATTTGAATTTGATTAAAGCTGCTTTTGGAATTTATTTTAAATATTTTATAAAATTTAGGATATTTCTTCTTATTTGCACTCAGAAGAACCGGTCAGTTTTTTCATCAGGCCCGTCAGAAATTTAGGAAGAGAGAGGGCACTATCCTTAGGTCGAGGAGCTTTTTTTACTCTCTGACAGCTGTGCTTATAGGATAATTTTGTACAAAAATTAAAAAATTTTTGAACTGAAATTTAAAAAATTTAACTGGATTGTAGTTCCAGAGAAACCTATAGGCGCCGCCGTAGAAAACTTTAATTGAATTGAAAATTAGAGAGGGCATATAGGTGCTGTAAGGAAAGTATTCGAATACGGAAATCAAATTAGTCATACTATTTTTAACAAGAATTATGATTTATTAATTTAGAATTCAAATGCTCCACTTCCGTCTACTTCTGTACATTTTTTTAATAATTTTTAAATGGTGTTGTATTTTAGTGTTATGAAATAAATTTGTAGTTTTTTCAATTTTCTCAATATTATGCTATTTCTTGAAGTTATCTTTTTCATAAAAAATGAGCAATAGATCTTTTTTTGCTACAAATTTTATTAAATAATTTAAAAAATAAAAAAATTTTTATTTTTTAATAAAATTTTTTTATCTTTACAAATCTTAAATTCTCTATTCTATTTTTCAATTTCAGATAAATGCTGCGCCACCTTCTCCAATTATTTTTGCGGAGCTCCAAAACATTCCCCTTGAACCAAATTTTAGCTTTTTTCAATCAAAAAAAATTCAGATCACCACCCCTCAAATGGAACAAATGGAAAACAGTCCTCTGAAGGAACCGAATGAAGATGAATCGGACATCTATGAAGTCGAAACCATTCTCAAAATGAGAGAAAATGGAGGACTTCGAGAATTTCTGGTAATTTTTTAAAATTTAGAACTATTTAAACTATAAAAAATTTACAAATAATTATCATTTAATGGCATAGTAAATTAAAATTAAAATTAAAATGTTTTTTTGTGTCAGCTTTCTCAAATTAAATAATGAAATTTTTAAAAGCTAAAAATATCTTATTAATTTATCAATATTTAATTTTAAGAATAATTTAATTAATTATTTTTAATATTCATTTTTAAAGGTCCGATGGAAAAACTACGACGCAAAGTCAGACACTTGGGAGCCGATTACGAATCTTCATGGATGTGCTGATTTGTTACTCAACTTTTTTCTAGATGTTATGCCGTTGAGTGGCAAACAAATAAATCAATATTTATGGAGCAAATAAAAAGAAATAACAAAATTGGGGAAAATGATGCAAATGAGACGAATGACGAGGGAAGGTCAAAAAGCGGGGTATTTATGGACGGAGGGAGACAAGAGAGATAAGGGGGACGAGGGAAAGATACAAATAAATAAAGTGAGGCGGACAATTGGGTACCGGCCTAACACCTTCCCCCTTAAAAAAAAAATTTCATCCGTCCATCCGCTTCATCCTTCGGCGGTGGCTCATCAGTTCATCGTCGTCGGCCATCAGGCAATCACGTCTTCACGTTTTCGCTGGTCGCAATCAATGCCGACCAAGCCCTCAGACGTTTTTCCATCGGACGGTGCCTCTCGAAGGTCCAAACCGTCAAAAATTTCTTCGTCCGAGTCCAAAGAACATGCCTCTACACCTTTTTCTGGGAATTTGCCGGTTGTTCCATCTGGAAAACGGATTTCGTACATCGTTCCTTGACGGTTGACGACGTATCCAGCGCGCCAAGGTTGCAGTCCCAAACTCGCAATGACCTTTGCTCCCAAAGCAAATTTGGCTTCTTTCCGCTGTAGTGCTTCTTCGGCTTTTTACTTTGATCAGCAGTTGAATCGGACTTCTTTTCCACTTTTGCAACTTGGCCATTCCCTTCTTGGCTCTTCCAGAAGGTGTCCAACAGTCCCAAACTGTGGAGCATGTCCATGTCAAGCAAATTCTTTGTTCCTTTGGCAACATAGAATTGTCCAGTGCAAGAGCGATCACCGATCGAGAATTTTGCCTGCCCTTTTCCCAAAAGAGGGCGAGTGGATCCATCGTGGTATTTTGCCCGTTCATTGCAACGGCTCAACCATGGAGTTCCGATTTGGCGGTGTGCATCATTCGTGATCACAGTTCTTTCAGTGCCCATATCAGCAACAAATTCCACTTCAGTGCCATCCATCTTCAGCGGGATCTCGATCAATTTTCTCCGACTTTCTGAGTCCGGCAGAAAAATTCCTCCAAGCCAAAATGTGTTTACGGCTTTTCCATCCTTTTTCTCCCCATTTCTTTTAAGCCAAGCCTTGTGCTTCTCGCACATTCTCTCCAAATGTCCAATTTCATTGCATTTTCGGCAGGTGGACTTTCCATGCGAACAACGCTTGGGAGAGTGCCATTTTCCGCATCGCCAACACTTCGGTTGCGATCCATGGCTCCTTTGGCTTGCTGACGATTCGCTGCTCCCTTTCGACGAGTCGGAATTCTTTCGAATTTTATGCTTCTTTTTCAAAGCATAAACATTTCTCGAAGAAACCGGCTGCTCAAGCGCTTTAGCCTCGGCAATGGTCGACAGGTACACTTGCAGGTCTTCCTGCCGAGGCTAAAGCGCTTGAGCAGCCGGTTTCTTCGAGAAATGTTTATGCTTTGAAAAAGAAGCATAAAATTCGAAAGAATTCCGACTCGTCGAAAGGGAGCAGCGAATCGTCAGCAAGCCAAAGGAGCCATGGATCGCAACCGAAGTGTTGGCGATGCGGAAAATGGCACTCTCCCAAGCGTTGTTCGCATGGAAAGTCCACCTGCCGAAAATGCAATGAAATTGGACATTTGGAGAGAATGTGCGAGAAGCACAAGGCTTGGCTTAAAAGAAATGGGGAGAAAAAGGATGGAAAAGCCGTAAACACATTTTGGCTTGGAGGAATTTTTCTGCCGGACTCAGAAAGTCGGAGAAAATTGATCGAGATCCCGCTGAAGATGGATGGCACTGAAGTGGAATTTGTTGCTGATATGGGCACTGAAAGAACTGTGATCACGAATGATGCACACCGCCAAATCGGAACTCCATGGTTGAGCCGTTGCAATGAACGGGCAAAATACCACGATGGATCCACTCGCCCTCTTTTGGGAAAAGGGCAGGCAAAATTCTCGATCGGTGATCGCTCTTGCACTGGACAATTCTATGTTGCCAAAGGAACAAAGAATTTGCTTGACATGGACATGCTCCACAGTTTGGGACTGTTGGACACCTTCTGGAAGAGCCAAGAAGGGAATGGCCAAGTTGCAAAAGTGGAAAAGAAGTCCGATTCAACTGCTGATCAAAGTAAAAAGCCGAAGAAGCACTACAGCGGAAAGAAGCCAAATTTGCTTTGGGAGCAAAGGTCATTGCGAGTTTGGGACTGCAACCTTGGCGCGCTGGATACGTCGTCAACCGTCAAGGAACGATGTACGAAATCCGTTTTCCAGATGGAACAACCGGCAAATTCCCAGAAAAAGGTGTAGAGGCATGTTCTTTGGACTCGGACGAAAGAAATTTTTGACGGTTTGGACCTTCGAGAGGCACCGTCCGATGGAAAAACGTCTGAGGGCTTGGTCGGCATTGATTGCGACCAGCGAAAACGTGAAGACGTGATCGCCTGATGGCCGACGACGATGAACTGATGAGCCACCGCCGAAGGATGAAGCGGATGGACGGATGAAATTTTTTTTTTAAGGGGGAAGGTGTTAGGCCGGTACCCAAATGTCCGCCTCACTTTATTTATTTGTATCTTTCCCTCGTCCCCCTTATCTCTCTTGTCTCCCTCCGTCCATAAATAGCCCGCTTTTTGACCTTCCCTCGTCATTTGTCTCATTCGCATCATTTTCCCCAATTTTGTTATTTCTTTTTATTTGCTCCATAAATATTGATTTATTTGTTTGCCACTCAACGGCATAACATCTAGAAAAAAGTTGAGTAACAAATCAGCACATCCATGAAGATTCGTAATCGGCTCCCAAGTGTCTGACTTTGCGTCGTAGTTTTTCCATCGGACCTTTAAAAATGAATATTAAAAATAATTAATTAAATTATTCTTAAAATTAAATATTGATAAATTAATAAGATATTTTTAGCTTTTAAAAATTTCATTATTTAATTTGAGAAAGCTGACACTAAAAAAAACATTTTAATTTTAATTTTAATTTACTATGCCATTAAATGATAATTATTTGTAAATTTTTTATAGTTTAAATAGTTCTAAATTTTAAAAAATTACCAGAAATTCTCGAAGTCCTCCATTTTCTCTCATTTTGAGAATGGTTTCGACTTCATAGATGTCCGATTCATCTTCATTCGGTTCCTTCAGGGGACTGTTTTCCATTTGTTCCATTTGAGGGGGGTGATCTGAATTTTTTTTGATTGAAAAAAGCTAAAATTTGGTTCAAGGGGAATGTTTTGGAGCTCCGCAAAAATAATTGGAGAAGGTGGCGCAGCATTTCTCTGAAATTGAAAAATAGAATAGAGAATTTAAGATTTGTAAAGATAAAAAAATTTTATTAAAAATAAAATTTTTTTTATTTTTTAAATTATTTAATAAATTTGTAGCAAAAAAAGATCTATTGCTCATTATTTATGAAAAAGATAACTTCAAGAAATAGCATAATATTGAGAAAATTGAAAAAACTACAAATTTATTTCATAACACTAAAATACAACACCATTTAAAAATTATTAAAAAAATGTACAGAAGTAGACGGAAGTGGAGCATTTGAATTCTAAATTAATAAATCATAATTCTTGTTAAAAATAGTATGACTAATTTGATTTCCGTATTCGAATACTTTCCTTACAGCACCTATATGCCCTCTCTAATTTTCAATTCAATTAAAGTTTTCTCCGGCGGCGCCTATAGGTTTCTCTGGAACTACAATCCAGTTAAATTTTTTAAATTTCAGTTCAAAAATTTTTTAATTTTTGTACAAAATTATCCTATAAGCACAGCTGTCAGAGAGTAAAAAAAGCTCCTCGACCTAAGGATAGTGCCCTCTCTCTTCCTAAATTTCTGACGGGCCTGATGAAAAAACTGACCGGTTCTTCTGAGTGCAAATAAGAAGAAATATCCTAAATTTTATAAAATATTTAAATTAAAAAATGCTATTTTATTTATTTACATCATCTATTTCAATAATTTAAATTTTTTTAATTAACTCACATTATCGAAGAGAAGAAACTCGTTGATAATTTGTTCGTCCAATGGTTGCAATGGCGAGCTCATTTTTAAAATATAACTAAAAATTATATACCGTATTTCATAAAAATAGACCTTCTGGAGGCTTTATTTTTTAAACCCTCAAAAGTGATTTATTTAGTAGGGAGGGTCTACAAATTTGAGTGATCAAACATACATATTTTCAATAATTTACACTATTTTACAGAAGTTTTAAAAGAAAAAAATTTTAACTTGTACAGAGCTCGAGCTTTTATTTTTCTGTTGCTCAATATTTTTGTATTTGAACATTCTAAAATAACTACAGGCCATTTTTGAAAATACATTGATGGGTAAAGGCATTTTTTCTAAAAATCTAGGGCTCTAGTTTTTTAAAATAACAAAAAATTTTAAAAATTAGGTATATGTGAGTCTTACTTAGAAAAAAAAAGGTTGTTTCTCTGGCTCATTTGGTTTAATTGTAAGAATTGGAGTACTGTACCGACCTATTTCGCTTTTTCAGTATATGAGTAGTGCCTATAAAAAACAAATTCACTTAATGCACTAAAAATTGTAACATATGGGTAGAAAATGTACAATTAGCAGATGTAAATTTACTTTATTTAAACAGAGACGTATGAATTTGTCCATAGCTGGGTACCTTCTAATTTTTTTGGTAAAGTTTTTTATCCTTGAAAATTCATAGAAAACAGTTTAAATTTTCTAATCTATTACAACCAGATTTCATCATAAAAATACTAAGAAAATTTTTTTCAAAAATTCGAATTTTTATAATTTTTTTTGGGGTTGAGGGTATTTCACAGGGCTGTAATTCTGATGTTTTAATTCAAAAAGATTTACATAATATTTTTAGCCCTTCAAGTGGAGGTTTAATTCTGGAGTATATTTTATGAAATACGTTAAATAAATTAATATTAAACAACAAAATATTTTATTTAATAGTTTCTTTAATATCAAAAAGAAGAAAAGTTATGAAAAATTCAAAAGTGATCATAAACAGCAGACTGTACAGAACCCACGAAATCTCAGCCCATAAGATTTTGGGTTAATTGCATTGCCGCTATTCTCATTCATCAAATGCGCGAGAATGACATTCTCTTTAGCGGCACAATAATTTACAATATCAAAGTCCTTCAAATGGCCTTTAGTTAGCCACAATCCTTCCTCCTCCCGCTCAATACTAATAACTTGTTTTGATAGTAAAAACAAATTCATAGGGTATACGGTAACACTAAATTCGCACACTTGTCATCAAAATTTTTTACAAATTCAATCATTTAAAAAAATATAAAAATTTGACCAACATGTATAAAATTATCAAAAGTTCACAAAAAAACGAATTTTTGTTATTTCTTTTGTAGCTATTTATGTTCTCTTCAAAGTTACCATAGCAAACCTTCTTCATTTATTTTCGAAGTAATTTTCTTCAATTTTAAAAAGTTTTCTTCCAATAAAAAATCGTTGTCCTTTTATCTTTTCCAAATCTATTTTACCAATTTCTGGGTTTTATATTTTTCCGATGCATTTAATTGGTATCTTTTTTTATTGTTTTTTTCTACATAACATTTTCATCGATTTTTTAATAGTTAGTTTATTTCGAATTTTAGCGGTTCTATAAAAATTACTTGCTTTCTTGAATATTTTCTATTAAATTCTTTTAGGATTTGAGGTATAAATCCAAATTATTGCTGTTAGTTTTTTTTTGTAGCAATTCTGTGTTCTTGGGTTAAGGCTAAGTTGTTTTGATCCGTTAAAGAAATTTTGAATCTATTTGTAGGCTTTCAATTTAATTTCACCTTTTTTAATATTTTGGTTTTTTTTGGTTTAATTTTCAAAATTTTTTTTGTGCTAATTTCTTTGTTCTTCTGTTCTTTCTCCCTCCAAATATTTTCTCACTCTTCATATCCTTTCACTTCTATAGCATGAATGTTTGTTGTTGTAATTTTTGAACGGATGTGCCATTTGAACTGATTTTCGAAAATTTTTAAATTTCAGTTTACTACTGTAATCGGAAAATTTTTTTTTATGGATACCTAAAATCTCGAAAAATCCCTTAGGCGGGCATTAAACCCTACTCAGCGCGGGAGAAAATGCCTTTGGAAAGGTCAGCAGGGTGAGCATCGCAAAACATCAGAAAGAGGGCTTCAGCCTACAAAAAAGGGAAAAAAAGGGATGGTCAGGTCATAAAAGGGCAAATGTTTTTTTTTTGGTCACCCTACACCACCCACCACCTTTCCTGGCAAAAAATAGGGGTCAAACCATTTGATTTAATAAAAAAATTAAATTTATCAAAAAAAAATGCCACAATCGTTGTGATTTATTAAAATGTTACCGCACAGTTTTAAAAATCTGCCCAAAATCCTCATTTTTAATGTTTCCACATCATAAGTGAAAAAAAAATATTACACTTTAGGAGGGTCAAACTATTTGATTCTTTTTTAGAAATATGAAAAAATACACAATCCTTGAAAAAATTGACTCACACCCTCAAAAAACTTTTCCCAGATTTTCAAACCTATTTTAAAAATTGCTTTGACACTGTCGTGTATGAGGACTTATTTGATGGGACTCAAATGGACATTTCATATTTTCCCTCTTAATCCCCAACTGTCATTGCTGTCTATTTAAATGTTGTCTTTCCCTCCTTCTCCCCGCAGTCTTCCCAGTCATTCTTCATTTATTATTTTGTTCTTCCTCATCAACTTTGA
This sequence comes from Heterodera glycines, assembly GCA_004148225.2. Classification (NCBI taxonomy): domain Eukaryota; kingdom Metazoa; phylum Nematoda; class Chromadorea; order Rhabditida; family Heteroderidae; genus Heterodera; species Heterodera glycines. Next base: position 19,487,193 of record CP049705.1, on the reverse strand, counting down.
CCTCCGCATATATTTGTTATTTCTTCACTGCATAAAATAAATTGGCTGTTGGTCGGACACAACAGTTCACTGGCGCAGTCAGCAGTGCAAAACAAAGCGACGAGGCACAATCGGAGTTAAATAAAATACGCAAAGTAAAGCGTTCAACTGCCGATTTCAAAAACGCAAAGTAAAGCGTACTTCTTCTGCCGACTTCATCCAACGAAAAGCTCAAAAAGCTAATTTAAAAACGTGAAAGTAAACACGAATTCGTTTTGTCAGCTCAGTAAAGTAATTCTGTCTACAAAGCTGAAGTTTCACAAAAGGGTAAAGTAATTCCCACGTCAAATCATCAGCGTCAAAATTCGTCAACATTCACAAAGGATGGCCGAGCCAAAAGCAAAAGCTGGAAAAGGGCCGGGACCCTACACAGCGGAGATGGCATGGAAAATCTGGGAGGAGCGCTTCGAATTCTTCATCAAACTCCGAGCAGTCACTGATGCCGACACAAAAAAGCTGCTGTTCTTCACAGAAATTGGGCCGATCTACGAGGAATTGCGACAGATGGCACTACCGGATGATGTCAGAGATATGCCCTTGGATAAAATCAAGGCATTGATGAGAGATCAATATGGAGAGACAAAGACTGTGGCCGCGAAACGACACGAATTGTTTGCTGCGAAACAAACGCAAGGACAAACCATCCGCGACTATGCGATTAAATTGCGCACTCTGATCGCCAACGCAGAATGGCACAGAGATTCGGTGGACATGTGCCTGACAGCGTTGTTCATCAATGGACTCGCAGATGATTCAATTCGAGCGGAACTGATCAAAAAAGGCGACAATGCTCTGAAGTTCAAAGACGCAATAGAAACTGCGGTGCTTTTGGAACAATCAACATTGGACGCACAGCGAATCGGTGGACATGGGCCAAGAGAAATGGTGGCCAAAGTTTCATCTCAAGGAAAAGAGAAGAAAGCCGGCGGCAACAACACACCAGGGAAATGTCATCGATGCGGACGGAACGGTCATTGGGCGAGTGAATGCCCCAGCAAAAACACCGAATGCCGAAAATGTGGAAAGATTGGACATTGGGCAGTGGCCTGCAAAGCAAAGCAGAGCACGGCATCAAATGCCGCAAAAGGAAGGCAAGGCTCTTCCTACTACAAAGGAAAGCCTGTGCATCAAATCAGCGCACAAAAGCGTGATTCTTCCGCGGATGTTGCGAGCGTCGTCAAGTCAAAACAAGTTAAATCACTCACAGCTCCACCAGCATTCGTTCAATTACAATTGCAAAAAGAGGAAGCAGACTTTGAATTGGACAGTGGCGCCGACGTTTCGCTGGTCTCCGAAGATGATTGGATTGCAAATGGCGAGCCAAAATTGTCAACATGTTCGGGATTACACGCGTACGGAGGAAAGCCAATCAATGTCCTTGGATTCTTCGAGTCAAAAGTAAAGTACTTGGGGAGAGAAACAACGACGGACTTGTATGTAGTCAAGGACAAGGCGAAGAATCTGTGTGGACGTGATTTGATCAAAAAGCTGCAGATCGACTTGAACAAAGCGTTTGGAATTGGAATGGTGCAACAAATTCGGGACACCAAATCCGGCAGTAAATTGGACGAAGTGCTCCAAAATTACGCCGAAGTCTTTAGTGAAGGACCTGGCCGCTGCACAAGGCACATCGCGTTAAAATTTAAAACGGATGTACAGCCGAAAAGATGCAAGCCTCGTCCCGTGCCATTCGCGTTGCGTTCCGAGGTGGAGAAGGTTATAAACCAATGGGAAAAGGAAGGAGTCCTCGAGCCTGTGGCGACATCTGAATGGGCAACTCCGCTTGTCATTGTGCCAAAGCCCGGCAACAAAATTCGTTTGTGCTGCGACTATAAGGTCACAGTCAATCCGTGCCTGGACATCCATCAGTACCCGCTCCCTCGACCGGAAGAACTGTTCAGTGCTCTCAACAATGGCGACAAATTCTCAAAGTTGGACTTAAAAGAGGCCTATTTACAGCTTCCGTTGGACGATCAGGCGAAGGAATGCCTCACAATCTGCACCCATAAAGGGCTGTACCGATTTTCACGCATGCCCTACGGGGTGGCATCGGCACCAGCGATATTCCAGCAGGTGATGGAAGAAATTCTCTGTGGAATTGACGGAGTGGCAGTGTATTTGGACGACATTGTCGTCACTGCTGCAAACGATGCTGAACATTTGAAGAGATTGGATGCCGTTCTCCAAAGACTTCAAAAGGCAGGACTACGAGTAAAAAAGGAAAAATGCTCGTTCATGCAAGAAAGCATTGTTTATTTGGGACACATTATCGACCGGCAAGGAATTCGGACTTCGCCAGAGAAGGTGGAAGCGATTCAAAAAATGCCGGCGCCGGAAAATTTGAAAGAACTTCAATCGTTTCTCGGCATGGTTGGCTATTACGGCAAGTTCATCCCTTCATTGGCGACGGTTTCGGAAACATTGAATGAACTTCGCCGGACAGAAAAGAAATGGCACTGGGGGAAGGAGCAACAAAAAGCCTTCGGAGAAATCAAGGAAATGTTGGCTTCAAACGACATCCTCGTGCATTTCGACCCTGAAAAGCCTCTCTTCTTGGCAACAGACGCGTCGGATTATGGAATTGGAGCAGTTTTATTTCATAAGGATGCCAAGACTGGAAAAGTTGGAGTCATCGCTTATGCTTCAAAAACGTTAAGCTCATCCGAGCGGAAGTATGCGCAAATTGAGAAGGAGGGACGTGCAGTAATTTTCGGCGTAGAAAAATTCAACCAATATTTATACGGCCGAAATTTTACACTACAGACCGACCATGAGCCGCTGAAGCGAATTTTTGGACCAAAGGGTCAACTGCCAGTCGTTGCTGCAAGGCGTTTACATCGTTGGAGCTTAATTTTGATGAACTACGAGTTCGACATCGAATATTGCTCGACAACTAACTTTGGACACGCCGATGGATTGTCACGACTGCCAACACCAGAAGTCGACAAAATTTGCAAGGAGAGCTTCGACATTGGCGAAATTCAGAAGGAATGCCAAAATGCTCTGCCAATAACAGCAAATGGCATCGCAAAGGAGCTCAGAAAGGACCCAACGCTTAAAATAGTAAAAAATTTCACTGAGCATGGGTGGCCAACAAACAAGCAAATCGATGCCGAAATTCGCCCATTCTACGTGGTGCGCGACGAAATTGAGATCCAAAACGGATGTTTGATGCTTGGGACTCGAACAATCATCCCAGCAAAATTCCGTGGAGAAATTTTAAAATTGATCCATGAGACACATCCGGGAATCGTGCGCATGAAGTCGCTGGCGAGACAAAAAGTCTGGTGGCCCGGCATCGACAAGGACATCGAAGCAATTCGTAAGCAATGCAAAATTTGCCAGAAAAATGCTGCAGAAATGAGGAAAGTGCCGCTGCACCCTTGGGAAGTGCCAGAAGTGCCTTGGCAAAGGCTTCACATTGATTTTTGTGGCCCATTTCTCGGCAAAATGTGGTTGATCGTTGTGGATGCAAAGACGAAATGGCCGGAAGTCATTATGATGGCGAAAACATCGACAGAAGCGACCATTTCGGCAATTCGAAATTTGTTATGGACGCATGGAATTCCACTACAAATCGTCAGTGATAACGGCCCGCAATTCACTTCAAAGGAATTTGCGAAGTTCTGTGAAGAACGTGGAATTACACACACGCTCACAGCGCCGTACCATCCGCAAAGCAATGGAGAAGCGGAGCGATTCGTCCAAACCTTCAAGAAAGGAATGCTTCTCAACAAGAAGGAGAAAAATTGGGAAAACGAACTCGCGAAAAACCAATTTCTGCTGAAATATCGGATCACACCGCATTCGGCAACAGGACAATCACCGGCCAAAATGATGTTCAACAGAGAACTAAGGACAAAACTCGATTTGGTCCAACCGGTTTTCAACCCAAAGAAAAGGGAAGAAAAGGAGGAAAAGCAAAAAGTTGTGGACAATTACAGAAACCGAGTCAAAAAGAATTTTGATCGAGGCACTTGGGAAAGGTCATTCGACATTGGCCAGAAAATCTTCGCTAGGAATTTCCGCGACGGAACTAAGTGGATGGAAGGCGAAATCGTGCGCCAAATTTCACCATCACTTTTTCTCGTCAGAACCAAAAGAGGAATTTGGAAAAGGCACTTAGATCAGCTTAAATCCAACGAAACGGAAACGGACAGCGAAAGTGCCGAAACCGATTCAAATTCGTCAATGGCAGAACAAGCTGAGGTGGAAACAGACTGTGAGAATCAGCCGGATATTGATGCGCAAGACGAACCACAAAATGTGCCGACGAATGATCAAGAGGAGCTCAGACGATCGAGCAGACAGCGCAAGCCGCGAACCATCTTCGATCCGAGTCGATGAACTGATTGAATTAGTGGGGAGGAGATGTCGTGTATGAGGACTTATTTGATGGGACTCAAATGGACATTTCATATTTTCCCTCTTAATCCCCAACTGTCATTGCTGTCTATTTAAATGTTGTCTTTCCCTCCTTCTCCCCGCAGTCTTCCCAGTCATTCTTCATTTATTATTTTGTTCTTCCTCATCAACTTTGACCTCCGCATATATTTGTTATTTCTTCACTGCATAAAATAAATTGGCTGTTGGTCGGACACAACAGACACCTTATTTTAAATGGAAACTATTCCAACATCCCCAGGAAATAGTAAAAAACAAAAGATTTATTCAAAACTCCCCCAGGAAATTAATTAACAAAAAATCATTTGCAGTCAAGGGGGTTCGAACTAGGGGCAGAAATCTGGTGGACTAACTACTTTTATGCAATTATTTTAATTTTTGTTTCTTTTTGAATTATTATTGCTTTATTATTTTCAAAAAGTTATTGTTTAATTTTTGTTATTGTTTACCTACGTGTGCGTAGGCGTACATTGTCACAGAGCGCGGCTTCTCTCCCTCTTCATCGTAGCCGAGCATGTAGTTGTTTTCCGCATCGTTGTCATCGCTATCGTCATCCTCCGCTTCCATGTCGAGGAAGGCAGCAGCTGCAGGATTCCGGGCCTTGTTGTTGTTGTTGTCTCCATTCACACGCTTCCGTTTGCGGCGCTTCTCCGCAGGGTCGATGCCGAGGACATCGGCTTCGAAGTGCAGGAGCCATTTCGTGAAGGCCGTCAGCTCCGGGCCCGGCTTGAAGTCCGTCGTACATTCAAAGTCGAAGAAAATGATGAACTTTTCCGTCTTCTTCTTTGGCCGGTACGTCAGAGATGCAGAGACAAGACAGCGCAGTGATGCAGAAGGGTAGAGACACAGAATGGCGGCCATTATTATCCATTGGCGAGAGAGCACACAGACATGAAAGGTTAGAGAAGCATAGAGTATAGAGAAAACATACAAAGGATACATTGCGAAATAAAATTATGCGGGTATGTAGCAAAAAAGGGGGGACTGGCTTATAAGGCATTGCGCATCAGGTTGTTTTATAATTATTATTATCCTGATTTGGATTGCGCTGGGAAGGAAAGTGATTTATTAATATCAACCAATCTTGGCATGATGAGCAGCACACTGCCACACATTAAGCACAAGACAACAGGGCACCTGAAACGTCCCGAAACTTAGCAAAATAATATGAGAGACCTCAAGGCCTAAAACACAAATTGAAAATGCTGCCAGGATAAACGGAGTTCATTAATTAGAGCTACCGCCCTGGTTTTATTTTTAAAATTTTTCAGTATTTATTCCATGCGATCCTTATGGGACATTTTTTAAAATTAATTTTAAAAATATGTAATTTTTGGGTTTTCCGAAAAATGAGCATAGAATTATATACCAGAGACAATTATTAAAGAAGATAAAAATAAATTCGTGTGGATAAATAATTAAAAATTGATTTTACAGAAGAAAAAAAAATATATATTAAATCAAGAAATAATAAAGAAAATTTGTTGGATGGATTGTTAAAATGAATGAAATTAAAATTATAATTTAGTTAATTAATAAAATTTTCTGCAATTTGTAAGGAAAAATACAATAAAACAATAATTTTTTATTAAAAGGTTCAATAATACATATAACACAAATCAGCAATTCTTTTAAAATGGCAAAAATACAAAAAAAATTTAAAGAGGAGAAGAATAAGGAAATAAGAAAATTGGGATACGAAAGAAAGATAAGTTATTTCCTTATTAGTTTAAGAAAATTCATTTTCTAAATGGTTTAACCCAAATAAATCAAAAAGCGTTTAAATAATATTTATCTGAAAAAAATATAATTTGATAATATATCAAAAGTTTTGTGTTAAGTTTATGTAAGTTTTAAAGCAATTTTTTGCTTGTCTTTGAGCTTATTTATAATCTTCTGTTGTTAATATATTGAAAATTTGAACATCTCTTTTTTAATGATTTTTTTGTTTTAATCATTAAATATATATACTTATAACATGAGAATTTATTTGTGTTCCATTTCTAATTCTTACTGTACTTTTCATCTAAAAAAGGCAAATTACTTTCGTTTAAAAAGTTATTTCTAGTAATATAAATTTAATTAAATTTTTATTTCAAATCGCTATTTGGCATTGATTCATATGGCACGGCATCAACAAACGTTTTTTCTCATTACAGTTTTAAAAATTATATATTTTTTTGTTTTTTTCTCTTAATAATTATATTAATTGCTTAATTAAATAATTTTTAATACTAAAACTTTAGATTGATAAAAAAATTATTATATTTTTTCATATAGTTAATACGTAGCTTTTCTGTTTTATTGTTATAAATCTTAATTGTATTTGCATTAGAATAGCAATTTTTGTTATTTATTTTCCATGCTTTTATTTAATGCAACAATCTAAAGAAATATTTTTGCGATGTATAATCAAAATTTTCACGTATGAATTTTGCACAACTAATTAATTAGGTATTTTGGAATAAACATAAAAAATATATATAAATTTTATCAATGCTTAAGTATTTTTTAAGAATATTATGTTTTTTATTGTGTTTATATTTTAAATATTTGATTTTTTAATTAAATTTATTTTTTTGAACAATTTCCTTTTAATAATACTTGTGATACTCTGGGTTCGTATAGTTAAATCCTCTGATGCCTTATAATGATAATTTTTTAAACAATTTGGGTGTCTATATTATTTACTATCTTTTCATTATATGAAACAATTGCTTAGGCGTTTATTTTTAAAGTATGTTTATTAAACGCGTGATTTATTGAAGGCATTGTTATTATTATTTTATAAATTTGAATTTTAAGCAATGACCAAAATGTAATTTTAATAGAAATATTTTAAGCTGAATTCTCATTGCCCCGTATGCTTAATTTTATTTTTGAATTATTTTAATTTCATTTCAATAGTAATTAGCTTAATTTTTTATGACACTTGCTCATTTATTTACATAATATATCATCGAGATGTTTAATTGAAATTCTTTTGTTTTTCCTTTCTTTATAATTTATTGATTTAATGCTACGTAATGAGTTATCTAGTTTACCATTATAATATTTTCTTTTATTCAATGAAAAACATAATTATAATGAGATTTTTAAATATTTATCAGTCAAGAAAAAGAAACGAATTAAATGTATAATCTTTCAGTTTTTTTCGATTTAAATAACAATTAGAATGTTAATTACACCTATTCATTTGTTTTTTAATTCTAAATGATATAATTAAATAGAATTTACTGTAATTTTTTGAAAACTATATAAAAAAATGCTTTTTTAGAAATTATTTTTTAAATGAAGTATTTCTTTTCTATTGCGTTTAAATTTAAATATTTGATTTTTAATAATTAAATTATTTTTTGTTGAACAATTTCATTGTAATAATACTTGTTTAATCCGAGCACTTTTGCTTGCTGGGATGCTTGGTCTTCCAATTTGGTCTTGATTTTTTTATATTTAGGTATAGCATCAATTTGTTTAATATTGTAAATAAATTATCTACGAAACATTTTTATTTTAAATTTATAAAATTATTTAAAATACGATTTGTTTATTTTATTGGGTTGTTATTATAAAATTTGATGTGTTTAATATATATAAAAACTGATCATATACCTTTTTTAATTTTTTATTTATTAATGTTACTTTGTTATTGATATTAATGAGTCTGGTAAAAAAAAAATTTCCGGGAGCGGGATCGGGAATCCCGTGAAAATCCCGCTTTCGTTAAAATCCCGCAGAAATTTTACGGGAGTCCCGGGCGGGAGCGGGAGTAATTCGAAAATTTAATTAAAAACTAACAAAAATATTTTTAATGCACAAATTTGAAGGAAAATCCTTTTATTAAAGAAAAAATAGATAGAAAAATTTAGTAAGCAGAATTTGAAATTAAAAAATCATATTTATGGGTCGAAATCAGTATTTTTTCAAATTGCTTCAAATAAAAATTTGTAATAATTTATTTGTTGACTCCCTTTATTAATTTTAACAATTTTTTGCGGCTTATTTTTTGAAAAAACTTTTTGGTGACCAGGGAGGAAGAGGGAGGCCGGCGGTGCCGATAGGCGCCGCCGGGAAAAAATTGATATTTGAATACAATACAGTGTCAGATTATGTCCAAAAATAGCCAATTTTTGAAAATTTGAGGCATTTTTTTAAGAAAATTAAGGATTTTAAGATTCCGGCGGTGCCGATAGGCGCCGCCGTGGAAAATTTTTTTTTGAGATTTTGGCTATATATTTAACAGATTTTCAATCAAAAATTATTAATTTTACCAAAAAACTCAATTCTTACCAGTGCATTTTTACTCCCGTTTTTGGGTAAAAATTTCCGGGAGCGGGAGCGGGAGTTCAAAATTTTCCGGGACGGGAGTCCCGAACGGGAATCCCGTAAAAATCCCGCTCCTGTTAAAAATCCCGTTCACCTAAAAAAGCGGGAGTCGGGAGCGGGAATCCCGTAAAATCCCGCGGGAGTCCCGATCCCGCCGGACTCTAATATTAATAATGAATTTATATTGATCCGTTATTATTGCCAATTTTAAATAAATATATTTACCCAAATTAATTTAATAATCTTTTATTTAAAAGCATTTTTTTGTCGTTCCAAAAATGGTTTAAAACTTTTAATTTTTACAATTTCATTTAAATTTTCATTCATTTCATTAACATAATTTTTAGGTTATAAGTATATTTTTATTTTCTGTTTCGTATACTCTCGAGATTCGATAAAATTCGAGGTAGATAATTTAAATATCTTATGATATATTAAGTTTAATAATTTTCAATTAAATTCGTTAACTGTCGTCTGCATCATAAGTCTAAATATCGTAAATGTTTATGATGCAATTTATATAAAAATTATAAATTTGTATTAAAGCATTGCTACATTAATTAAAACAAAAAAATAAATTTTCAATAAATCTTTTAATTAATATGAAGTGATTTTAGTTTGCTGATATTGTGATAAATTTTTTAAAATTATTTTTTCGATTATTTCTCAATTTTATCGAGAAAATATTGTATTTTTTAATTATCTTTAAAAAATAAAATTCATGTTATAAGACTCGTTTTAATTTACTTGCATTAAATGAATGCGACAAGAAAAACAAAAATGAACATAAAATAAGTTAAAATTTAAAAAGGCATAACTCAAGACGTGTGGGTATTGTTATGTTTGGTAAATATAATTAGAAAGAATGCTTATATTGTTATAATTTATATATATTTTAGTCGATCTATATTTTTCATTGTAATTATAAATTAATTTTTTCGCTATGCATTAAATTCATAATTTATCATTTTACAATATTTCTATATTATTTTCTGGTCATGAATTATAATCTCATGTACAGCGATATTATTTTCCATAAATTCTTTTTAATGCTTATTTTTTTGAGAAAATTACTTATTTTGTTTTCGCCAATTTTTTCTGTTCTTCTCATAATTGTCCGCGTTAATTTAAATTTTTATATGTTTCCCTTTTCCCTAAATATAGCGCAAATTTTACTTTTTAAGATTAAATTTTTATTTTAGGTTTTGTTATTGTAGCGGAACCCGGGGCGTGAAATGCAACGGTGGTTGGGTCCCGACCCAAATTAAAGGTGGAGGTTGTTCCTCCTGATGAGTGACGACTGTGGGGGGGTCGAAGGACACGCCAGGCTTTTAGGAGCTCAGATGACTGCAGCCCACCCGAAGACAATGAACCCGAAGCAGAAACAAAAATAGCAAATGATTTATATCTCAGACTTGGGTAATTAAACCAAAGTCTCCCCGAGGGAAGAACAACAAAGTGAAATGGAGGAGTCGACTGTATGAAACAGTCGACGGGAATGGTCGACAATGGTGGAAATGGCAAGGAGAATAAAATGGGACGGACAAAATGGGAAATGGATCGGCTGGCCAGAATGAAAATAAATGAATGAAGTAGGGGAAATGATGGGAGAGCTTAGCCTGGAGTATGGGCGTGGCTTCATCCGGCTCTCTCCCGAGGGGAAATTGGAAATGGGCCAAAATCGATCGACGCTTCGGCGACACTCCGGGCGCACGCGAGAATGGGCCAGCAATTTTTTTTTTATTTTTTCTTTTTTTTTAACTATAAATAACTTTTATGTTAATATTTATTATATTTATTTATTAATTATCCATAATTGAGCTGTTCATTTAATGAAATTTTAAGTTTAAGGGTTTTTTAGAACCTAAAACCTACCTATTTTGGCAGTTTTTAGCACCTACAAATGTAAGCCATAATAATAATACATAAAATGCAAATAATTATTTTTATTAATTAAAATTTTTATTTTTATTTCATCAAAAGTAGAATAATATATTCGTTAAGTTTATTTTCTTCGTTTATGATTTTCGCTTGAATTTAATGATTTTTAACCAAATATGAATTTAAAAAGGAAAATTCGTTTATTAATTTTTGAAAATAAAAAAAAATTAGTAAATAATATTTATTATTTATCTAGTTATTTCTTTAGCATAAGATAAAACTATTAAATTTTTAACGATAGAAATTTTAATTGCTTTATTATCATTGCAATTTCACAGATGCGAATTTTTGTTGTATAATTTAGCATATTTAAATTAATTTAAAGTAAAAACTAAAAAAATATATTTAAATTTACATTAACTATAATCAGAACTCATTTCATTTTTCCTTTTTTTAAGTTAATTTTAGATTTTTTTTGAAGGTTTTATTTTAAATATTTAAAAAACAAATGGCTTTCATTTTTCTGCAAATTTAATGATTCAAGTTGTTCTTATGTAATTTTTTTTTACTACTATTTCTTCGAATATCACTTTTAATGAACCTTTAAAAATAAGAGAAAACAAAATATTATTATTTAGGTTTTTAATTTACTAAAAATAGACATTGCTCAAATTATTCCATCTTTGTAAAGTTGGATTTTGGAAATAATTATAAAATCTTATTATACCTTGTTCTGCTATACTCGGGCAGGAAATGATTTCACTACTCATGAGAATAGAAAATCGAATAAATTCATATTTAACAGTATTATAAAGTTTATATTGAGATTGTAAGTAGTTTTTTATTAAATATTAAATTTATTTAAAGGTACAATAAAAAAAATACAAATTAACATAATTTAATGTAAAATTTAGTTTTGAAATAATAAGATATACAAATAATAAAACTTAACATAATTATTAAATAAAATGAAAATATTTATGTAAAAATGATGAATGAAAAAAAAACATATACGGACTTTGAATAATCTTTCTTTATTATTTATTTTTATTTTTCCTGACTAATCATCAAAATAAGAATTTTCATCACTTTGAAATGAATAATATCTATTAATTATAATACATTATGTAGGTTTAAGATTTTTTAATTAGTTTTTGTTATTACTAAGTAATTAGTATTTATTATTACAACAAATTTTTTTTATCATTTTGTCAATGTATATTTTAATTTTAATTTTAAGTTTTAAAGATCCGATGACCTCTCTTTCAAGAACCGATATTAGGAAAGTTTTTCAAAATTCACGTTCTATTTTGCGTGAAAATATCATCGAGTTTACTTCATAAAGTGCTCCTTTATTAATATTGTATTATGGTTAAAATCTGTTTTAGGCTAGAATAATTAGAAATAATCAAGAAAAAATAAAATAAAAGCATATATTTATAAATTTTAATTTTCCTCCAATTTTGATTAATAAATTAAAATTTTCATTATTATATTTTTGTATTTTGAATGACATTTTCTTTGATTTCAATATCGTCTAAGGCGGTTATATAAATACATTCTGGAATAAGTGGGAGGTAAATTTAATATATTATTTTATTAGCATTACACTCGCGGCCCTTGAAGATACTACAATTTGTTGGACTCGACGCGCCGGATCCCTCATTCACAACTTTTTCAAAAAATATTAAATTTGTTTAGTTATATCTTTGAATATTTTTTGTATTTTTTGTTTTTCTTGGTTCATTTTTTCCTGGCTTTAGTCTACAGGCTGTCAAATATTGCTATATTTGAATTTTGATATATCTCTTTGAATATGCTAGTGCAAGCATTTTTATTTTTTATTTTGTTTTTGATAATTTAAATTAAAATCAATTAATTTATAAAATTTATTTTTATTCTTGTAGTCTGAAACTGGCATTCAATTGATGGTGAAATTAATAAATTTTCTACATTTGGATATAATTACCTCAATTCTGATTTGTATTTTAAATTCTTTTGTTGACATCAGAAAAATATTTTTGACCCTTTTTTATATTAAATTAATATCTACTTTATTCTTTAAAATGGATATATGGTATTCAACCGTCTTTTTCCTTAGCAATTTTTGCTTTAATTATTAACAAAATTTATTTAATTGAATACTTCAACAATTTTTATACTTTTTATATCATTTTATTAAATTTTTGACAAAATATAGTAGATTCTAATTTCTTATATTTTCGCGGGATAAGATTTAGAATGACATTCGTAGGTTTATATGAAACATTCATATTGTTGATAATTTAATTTTTAAATAATTTCAATGTTTTTTACTTATTTATAATAAAATTTTTCTGTAATTTATTTGTGAAATATTAATTACTTTTATTTTATTTTTGATTATTATAGCATTTTTGAAATTATTAAAATTCTTTGTTCTTATTTTGAGCAAAATGCCAAGAAGGGAATTGTCGGATGAATGTGCCAAGTTCCAAAAATGCATGGCATAAGCAGCGAAAATGGCGGGGCCGTTGATTTCGGTGCTGTTTGAAGATGCTTTAGCCATTTTCATGAAATTTTGAATATTTTTTCGTCCAATTCGTCAAAAAAACGATTTAAAAATTGTGATAGCAAACTCGTCTCGGCAGTTTTACTAGCATTTTCACGGTCAAAAGCTTATTATACTTCTTATGGCATGAGAGGGGAAGAAAAGTGGCCAATTTTATTAATAATAATTATTATTATTATTATTCGTATTAGATAATCCCTAGGAGAAATATGATATAGATTTTTTCCCTTATTCATTCATTTTTATTATATTTTGCATTGTCCACCGACCGATCAATAAATATTTTTATTCTTTGTGTGTTCTGGAAAGAACACAACAAATTGGCGCAGTCAGCAGACATCTTCTCTACTGAAGACCCTGCAAATTCACCAAAAACCAATAGCACCCAGGTGGTGTAAGGTCTGCTAATACAGCAGTTAAATTCAACAAAAAACCAAAAAACACAATTGTGGTGAGGTTCCGCAATACGCGGTTTTATTTCAAAATCTTCAAAAATCCTTAACACTTAGTAAGTGTAAGGAGCCACTAGGTGTGGTTAATATGGATTTCAACAATGGGCAATGGACGCAGACCAACTAAAGCTTATTCTCTATGCCGTTTTGGCAAAATCCGAAAAGCGGATTCAACAAATGATGAATGACCAACAAAGTGGTCGAACATCTGCGATCCTAAGCCATGCAAATTTGGCGAGCTCAATCGATGGACGAATTTCAAAATTTCGTTACGACTCCGAGTCGGGAAATACCTTCGAGCAATGGTTCAAAACATTTGGAATTCTGATCGAAGAGAACGGCAAGGATTTGCCGGAGCCAGCAAAAGTTGGGCTTTTGCTTGCAAAACTCTGACGAAGAGTACAACAAGCATAGAGACAGTAAACCCAACGTAACCGGACACAGTCAATTGGAAAGAGTCCATTGACAGACAAAAATGTTTGAAAATGTTGGAAGGGGCAGAGAAAAGTGGCGCACGTATTACTCTCGGTAAAATTGAAGAAGAGTTGAATGCCATGCAGCTTATTAAAGGCAGTGCATTGGCTCTCCTCTCGCCGCCAATCTCAACAAATGCCATCCAACTTCGTCCACAACAATGGAGAGAGCCCAAATCAAAGAAAGGCAATTACAATTCTGGGAAAACGACAGCAAACCAGCACACAACGGGAGGCAAAGCAAATCAAAGAATGCCGACCTATCCATGTGGCGCTTGTGGCAATTCCGATCATTGGCGATCAGATTGCAAATTTTTAGTGCAATTTGTCATAAATGCCAAAAACAGGTACACATAGCAAAAATGGGTCCTCAAAAATCAGCTCCGACACCAAATCAAAGACGTCAAATCGATCTGTTCGCACAGTCAAAGTGACAGGACTTTGCTTGAAAGTCGGACTGAATCGCGGTCGTTGGTGGAGGCTTCAAGTCATGATCAATGACAATGATTGTGAGATGAATGGAGACCCCGGAGCCCAAGCAACAATCATCACAATCCAAACATTGCATATGTTAGCAGTGCTGTCAATTACAATCTCCTTGGATTGCCATGGATTATGGCTTTTGATCTGATTACACAGGAAGTCATGTTTCCTAAGGTTCAGCAAAAAGAGATGTGCGAGCCAATCAGCATCCATACCACATTGGCACAAATGCCAAAGGCAAACATCAAGGATGAAGCATCACTGATTGAGGCTTTGAAAATGGATTTTTCAGAAGTTTTTGAGCCAGGACTTGGCCAATGTTCGAAAATCAACGCACATCTGATCCTTAAACAGGGTGCCTAGCCAATTTTCTGCAAAGCACAGCCAATCCCACACGGTGCAACTGAAGCCGTAAACGATGAATTGGACCGACTTTAGGAAATCGGTGCCATAAAGCCAATTGATTTCAGCCACTGGGCTGTACCAATTCTCGCCATGAAAAAGAAGAACGGCAAAACAAGGGTTTGCATCCACTTTTCAACCGGGCTAAACAATGCCCTAGAATTTAACCGTCCAATGACCTTTGCGTTATCAATACGCATCGCAGCCTATTCCAATGCCAACGTTTACCTTTCGGAGTAAAGTCGGCACCGTCCATTTTCCAACATCTTATGGACCAAATATGTGCTGGAATATTTCGGCACTTTACCAGCTTTTCACAAAAATTAAGGAATTTGGCCTGCGTATTTAGTTTGAAAAATGCAAATTCTTCCAAAAAGAATTGCATTTTCTTGGACACATTGTGTCATCAAAAGGCATTCGTCCAGATCCGGTACGTTCAGAAGCGATCAGCAAAATGCCCGCGCCACACGATAAAACGTCACTTCGATCATTTTTGGGAGAGCTTAATTATTATGGCCGATTCATAAAAGAAATACGTGAGATACGCACTCCGCTTGATCAGCTCCTAAGAAAGGATGAAAATTGGAATGGGAGCGAAGAGCAACAGAAGGCTTTTGAAAAGGCGAAGATCATGACTTCTGATCTGCTGTTGACCCATTACAATCCGACTCTTCCAATAATCATGGCCGCAGACGCTTCCAAAAACGGTATTGGCCAACGACTGGCCATGTTTTTCCGGACAAATCCGGGAAAGTGATCGAACATGCCTCATGTGTTTTGTCAAATTCCCAGCAGAATTACAGCCAGATCGAAAAAGAAGCAATGGCTCTTGTGTTCGCAGTGCAGAAATTCCACTGAATGTTATTCGAGAGGAAATTCACTTTATTTACTGATCACAAGCCTTTCCTTGCCATTTTCGGCTCCAAAAAGGGAATTCCGATTTATTCCGCATGCCGATTGCAATCCAAGGCCTGAGGAAGATGTTTTAATTGCCAACATTTGCGTCGAAACCGAGTTACCGTATTTCCTCGATTATAAGATCGAGGGGGGGGGGCTTTTATTGTTCAACCCCTTTCCCTATATAAATTCTTAAAATTTTTTGCTTTCTGCATAATGGTACAATTTAAATCTTAATCTGAAATTTTTGAATTGAAAAGATTTTTCATTTTTTGGCCCTTGGAAATTTAGGCGAATGTTTGAAAATTCATAATTCACTTCTAAATGAATCAATTAAAGTGCAAAAAAGCATTAAAAATAGAGAAAAATCTGGAGCATTTTATACTTTTTTAGAATTTTCTATCTTCAAAATGAAGAAGTTATTACATAAATTTTGGAAAAATTCGTTTTTTGAGAAAAAAATTAATAGCGCTGTTCTGAAAAGGTTTTTTGAAAAACACGAAATTCTTCCTCTATAGCTTCTGTTTATTCTATATTTTTATAAGACTTTTGAAAAAAAGTACAAAAATAAACTGATTTTGGAATTCGGGATCATAGATGGAAGCAAATGGTTTTTTTGGGCCATGGGTTCAGATCTACTTGCCTGTAAAAATCCTTTTAAGCCCAAATGGGGACTTATTTTTTAATTCTTCCGTACCGTTTTCAGTTCTCACTAAGATGTCAGTTTTCGAGAATTCTGAAATTCCAGCACTACATGCCGAATCTATTGCTCCAATTGACATTTGTCGGCCTTTTAAGCCCAAATGGGGACTTATTTTTTAATTCTTCCGTACCGTTTTCAGTTCTCACTAAGATGTCAGTTTTCGAGAATTCTGAAATTCCAGCACTACATGCCGAATCTATTGCTCCAATTGACATTTGTCGGCCTTTTAAGCCCAAATGGGGACTTATTTTGTAATTCTTCCGTACCGTTTTCAGTTCTCACTAAGATGTCAGTTTTCGAGAATTCTGAAATTCCAGCACTACATGCCGAATCTATTGCTCCAATTGACATTTGTCGGCCTTTTAAGCCCAAATGGGGACTTAGGTATATTAACACGATATTACAGTCGCAAACCGATCATCTTCCCGTCACGGCACAAGAAGTTGCGCAACCTACAACCAAAGATGAGACCCTACAGGAAATTGTTAATTTGGTTATTTCTGGTTGGCCAAAGAAGTGCAGTGAAACCGAAAGTTCACCATTTCATCCGAAAATAAATGAAGTTTTTGAAATTGGGGGCTGTCTTCTGTACAAAAGTCGTGTCGTCATTCAAAGCCAATTGCGTGGCCGAATTTTAAAGGCATTACATTGCCTCAAAACAAAGATGATAAATTAATAAGCATTAAAATATACTATTAACGTAGAATTTAAAAGAAAACCTTATTTAAGCTGTAAAAAAGATGAAAAAATTGAAAAATAATAATAAATAATAAAAATAACTGTAACTCTGAAGACACATATAAATTTGGCAACATTGGATATAGTAGGGTCGTTAGTTCTATTTCGAATTTTTAGTATTACGCCTCCATAGAAAGAAACCAAAAAGTTATGGGGCCTCAAAAACGAAATTTTAGGCCTAAGGGCCGATTTCCAGTTATGTTCAATTTTTATTAATGCGAATTTAACCAATGTGCCATCAATTTTATTCCAATCTCAGTGTAATTAAGTTTTTAAGAAATCTTTATAATATTTAATGTACCATTTTTTCATTTTGTAAGAATTTGAGTGCTAAAAAACAAAATTTTTAAAAATTGATTGCATTCAAAAAGCAATTGAACAAAAACATTGGATAGTGTTATCAAATCGGTGCTAGGTCGATCCTCAAAAAAACTCAATTTGGGCGGTCCACAAAAAACTCAGTGATTGATCGATTTATAATAAGGTGCAAAAATGCAAAAAAAAATTGGAATAGCTTAAAACAAACAATAAGAAATTTCCCTCAAAGTAATTCGAGAATATAAGGAAAAAATGAATTTTTAATTTATAAAAAGCATTATATGTGCAAAAAAATGGAATAGCCTTAAAATAAACAGCCTGAAATAAGAGTTTTTATTCTTTTTTCTAGATTATAATAATATTATAATTATATATTAAATTTTTTTCAAAAATATATAAAATATTAATCATATGAATATTAATTTTACATTTACGAGGCAGCGCTAAAATATATAATATGAGTGTTATTGATTTTAAACATGAATTTAGTGAATCGCAAAAGTAGATAATATTATTTTTATCAATCACTGAGTTTTTTTGTGGATCGAATCAGCACGTATCGAATTCAAATCACTTTTTAAAAGTTATTTCATTATTTAAAAATATTTGAAATGCTTTAATTTTCTTTTATTGTATAAACAGCAAGGTGATTGGATTGAGTGTATTTTTATTCATAATACCTAGTTTTTGCTCGGTTTTTATTTAAATATTCTACAATAATAAATTTTTAAATTTTTATTGAATTTTCTCTATATTCATTTAATAAAATTTTTAATTTCGTAATCTCTCGGCAATCAAAGGCATTCAATCGAAATTTCTATCATTCTCGATTGATACTTTTTGATATTGATTTATACAAAAATTGCGCGTATTTACCCTTAAATTTTTTGATTTTGCATTGTGAAATTTGTTTAAGAGTTTGGAAAAAGGCGTACAATTCGGTCGTAAAAAGGTTTTTCAAGGAATTATTAAATTTTCCTGTTTAGTTTTTCAGTTAACTTTTCATTTTTTATTTTTTTGTGTTTTTACATTGCGCAAGTAATTGAATGTTGATTTTTTAATAAATTTTGCTTTATTTAATGAATATAAAACAAATTAAAGTTGTTATAATTTTTTCATATAAAGTGAAGAAAACTATAGCTTCAATGTGCTTATTTTTTAAAAAAATTTTGATTTTTAATTTTTTTAGTTTTTTCTCTTTTATACATTTTTATATAAATGTCCAAAAAATTTATTTATTTATTCTCTTGTTGAAAATCTCGTTGCTTGATTAAAACATTCGATGAAATCGCTTTTACTTTTATCCATTTTGCAGTATAGTAAAAGCTTATGCTCAGTTGTGTTACCACTTATTTGGATGATTTTTTATGACTTATTTTGAGATAATTGAAAAATTGAATATTAGTTATTGAAAATTATGTCGTAGATTTAAATGTAAATTGATTACTTTTATTCTGTTTTATTTTTTTCCGTTTTATATTTTTTTTATATAAAATGGCCAGAAAACATTTTTTTCGCTTGCTGAAAATTCTCGCCGCTTGATCAAACATTATCAGTCATAGTAATCCATTCACAAGTTGTTTATTTTTATAACTGTTTTTATTATTTTTATTTTATTGGAATTTAATACCAATAAATGTCCTTGATTTGTAAAATCTGTATATTTTCGTGCTTTCTTTTCTATTTTCCATTAACTGGAAAACTTTTTATTATTTTTGGTTTAAATGTTTTGTTTAGTTAAACAAAATACCATTAATCAATACATTTGAAAATTTGAAATTCTTTCTGTTCATTGTGATCTCGAATGACTATGATTGACTTTTCTATTCGCTTTAATTTGTAGCATCAATCAAACGGGCACTTATTAGTTGATAGTTTATTTTAAAGAGTAATCTTTGTTATAGTTTAGAGTATAAAAAAACAAAAGACTTAAATTTTATTATTATAAACTCGCATATTAAATTTATGCTTTTATTGGGAATAAAAAAAAAAGTTTAATAAAGCTTCACAATAAATAACTTTTGCTCATTTTTATAATTGGTTATACCAAAAATTCATTTCTTTTGTAAAGGTAAATATTTCACATGTGAATCATCTGGTTATTTCGGCAAGTTTTTGTGAATAAGATTGTTTTTCATATTTTGAATTTATTTAATTTTATCTTTCGTTATATTACAGTAAATGTAACATATTTTAAAA
This sequence comes from Heterodera glycines, assembly GCA_004148225.2. Lineage (NCBI taxonomy): Eukaryota > Metazoa > Nematoda > Chromadorea > Rhabditida > Heteroderidae > Heterodera > Heterodera glycines. The sequence continues at coordinate 19,467,327 of CP049705.1, read as the reverse complement.
ATTTTCGTCGAAGATTTATCGTTAATTGCATTTTTATCGTCTATATATTTATTCAGATCCATTTTATTAAATTAATTTGTATTTTTTCATGCATATTTATTAAATTTAAAACCCCCCACCTAAAAAAATGTCTTGCGGATTTATCAAAATGTAAAATACACTAATGCGCCAAATACAAATCTGAGAAAAAAACATAGTAGTTTCTATTTCTTAAATTTTATTGTATTTAGGTTATATTCTCGTATTATATATTATAAAAAAAATTTATAGTAAAAAATAAACTTGCTTTTAATATAAAAAGTCATTAAAATTTTGATTTATTAACAATATATGCGAAAGATTTATTGATTTAATATGAATTTGGTAGGCTCAAACTACATGGTTTGTATTGTATTGTAATTCACAATAAACAAAAAATATATGTTTGTAACAAATTTTCACTCCCCCTTGGAATTTATATTAAACAAAAGGGAACCCTTTTGCTTGCAAAAATTCACTAAAGGAATTTTTTTTATTTTGTGATTTCTTGCTATTTACCATAATTATAGTGTAGAATTTATAAGGGTAAAAAATATTAATGTTAATTTTTTACTAAAATACAATGAGCTCAATTTATCAATAACTGTAAAAAATTTTGTTTAACGGGTTGATTTGAATTTTGACCAATTCATAATCGCAAATAGAACTCTAACAAAAAGCAAAAATTCAAAATTTTCGTTTTTCAACTTTTGTAAATTCAGTTTAGAATTCGAAATATAAAAAAGAATTCTTTAGTGAATTTTTGCAACCAAAAGGTTTCTATACCTATTTCGCTGAATAAAATAATGCTATTTAAGGTCGTTCTAAATCGGTTGATGACCATTTGCAAATTACCCGATACCCTTAAACTAGCCGAACAAGTAATCAGTTTTTGTTCCCGATATAAGCAATTAAATAAATTTGAACTAAACGAATTGATATATTTACAATTACATTGGTTAATCACACTCGGTTTTTGGTCATAGTTTTTCCATTTAAATTTGGTTTTTTTCGAAAATTGTCATAAGTTTAAAAACAATACCAAAAAGAAAAAAGGGGAAAATATTCACAACCATTGGAAAATTGAACTTTTTTTAAATTTGAAGCGAAAAATAAAATTTAAAATAGAACAGAAAACTAATTTTCTTCCAAGGCTATTTGAAAAATATGATTTTAACTAATATGAATGTAACATTATTATTAAGAGATGCTCCAATTAGTGATGTTTCTTTTTATTAATTGTAAATACTTTTTGCTCTATATTTCGTTATCAAACATCTCAATATTTTTGATTTTCAAACCGATGACCCAAACATTTCATATTTATTAAATCAACAGATGTATATCTATGGCCTATAATATTTTCCTTTCAAATTTATTAAAATTTAATGTTTAATATTTTTATAATTTCGAAATTACACTAATTATTTGAAAATTATTCATTTTGATATTTTAAACTTCTAGAAATTTTTAATTTAATTTAACATTTTGACTATCAATTTTAATTTTGTTTTCTTAATTTATTTCATTTTGAATTTAATTTAATTTAATTTGCTGTTGAACTTATTAAATTATTGTAATTATTTTCGTTTTACAGTCTTTTATTTTCAATTGAAATTTTATTTTCTTTATTTTATTATATATCATTTTGAAATATAAATATTTTTTTGCTAATATTCATATCTTTCGATAGCCAAAGGGTTTTTTTAATTTCTGTTATTAGGTTTATATTCTTGTCACGAAAACTATTTAGTTTCCCGTTCATTCATTACGCAATACTACAAATAAGATTTTTTTGTTAAATTCATTTACGGCATTAATAATTAAACCAATAATTAAATAATTTTTATGTATCATTTGTCAGTTATTCTTTTGTCTCTACCATTTTTTATTATAATGATTAAAACATTTAGTTTATGATTTATAAATTTTCTTATTGCTAGTCGTAATTGAAAAACTTTTTCATAGAATTTATGATCTAAATTTTTAAATTAAATTCTGAATAAAAAGCTGATTAGTGGTATCAAACGTCTCCTTATCCTGATTGACTGATTCCTGATTGACTGATTTTTTTTGTAAAATTTTTGCTATTTTGGTAAATCAATTAAGACCTTATATTTCAAAGCTAAATACCTAATGATTTATTTTTTCTGTAATAATTGTCATTATCATTTTAGCATTTTTATTTGATTTATTCAAACGTTTGTCGTCCTGTCCAGTGCAAGAAGAAAATTTCATTCATGCTCTTTACTTTTTAATATTTTATTTTTAGTTTTGTTTTCAATTTTATAATTAAATCAGCTAATGATAATTTTTGTCCAACTTTTATTTAATAAGAATTTTTTATTACTAAAAGAAATGTAAATATGCGCATAATCAGCTTCTTATGGTATTTTTTAATTTTTAATATAGCTCATAGAATCTTATATTTAAACGATCAAGAAAATTTTGTCTATTATTCTCTATGCAGCCTTAAAATTAAATGTCATAAGTTTAAAAACAATACCAAAAAGAAAAAAGGGGAAAATATTCACAACCATTGGAAAATTGAACTTTTTTTAAATTTGAAGCGAAAAATAAAATTTAAAATAGAACAGAAAACTAATTTTCTTCCAAGGCTATTTGAAAAATATCAACCGAATAGAATAAAAAATATTATAATGAAAACACTTCTACATAAGTTTTATTAAAACAATATAAATGTCGTTCCTATCCACTAAGCAAATTTTTGAAATAACAATTATCTATTTTTTCTGTTATTCTTGAATACCAACTACGCTGAATTCGTGCATCGTATTGATTAAATATTGAATTGTAAAAAAAGATAAAACTAAATTTATTATTTTGATAACTTACTTTTTGCACATATATAGCATATGTGAAATTTAAGTATAATCATTAGTTTGTCTTTTCTTGAAATCAAATAATTTTTATCTTAATTTTTAACAAATTAATATTCTATTCAGTTTTAATGTCTATTCGCTTTACTTTGCATCAGAATCAAAACGCAATAAAAATAGATTTTAAAGCCTTATATTTTGTATCCATAAAATAAACGAAAATTTTAAAGTCCGTTTTTTAATTAAAAAAATCGTTACATAATTACAAAATTAAATTTTATAAAGTCCAAAAAACTTAAAATAACACTTTACAAACACAATGTAAATTCAGATCGGAAAATCGTAATGCAAAGAAATACAAGAAATACAGATTAAGAATACCAGCACAATTCATAAAATTAGAGATATAAGAAAGTTAGTTAATTTATGTAGTAATATTATTTATCAGAAATAGAAAAAATATTTTAACAATAATATTTTAAACGGAGATAAACATAAATTATAAAATTTTAATTTTATTTTATTTGACTTCTTTTATTTAAGTTTGTTGCAATATTTATAGTATAGTCAGATCAATAAAATCAAAATTTTTAAATATTTTTTCCTGACTAATTTCATAGTATGGATGTTTAGATTTTAATTTATCCTCTAAAAACTTTAGGAAATTCAAACTATTTTTATGAGGGAGGATAATCAGTCCCATTTCCCTTCTCAATTCCAATCCATTTTAAAATGGATTGATTTCGTAAAAAGCATGGAAATCAAATTACAAATAAAATCATTAAAATATAAAAGTTAAATTACAAATGAATTAAATGTATTATAAAACATTGCATATAATTATTAAGGTCAAATGAAATTGAATAATCATGATTAAGTGTTCAGCAATGGAGAAATCGCACATTAAACAGACATAGGTAAATGAGAAGGGGTGGAGTCAGATCGATTGCTTAATGGCTATTGGAAAATAATTAAATGAAACGAAAAAGTCTGAAAATTGTGATTAATGCTTCGGCAGTTTATCTTAATTAGTATATCTATCACATTAGTTTTATGAATATTATGGGAATACAATGCTTTTTTCGCCAATTTATCCTAATAATTTTTCATGCATAAAGAAAAATTTATAATTTTATCAATCAATATTGGCTCTTTAAATCCTGCAAACATATGGATATTTCCATGATTCTCTCTGAATGATAGAGTAAAATTCTTCAAAAAAATATGATGTATTTTTCTGGCTGAATTATTTATTTATTAACTTTTCATATTTTTATATTTAGTGGCATACTTCTTATAATTTATGTTTGTTTTCAATTTTCTTATATTTATTCGTTTAGATAAATAAAAATTCTTACATATATTTTATTTATTTAATCAAAATCATTCATAAAAAATAAAGTGACATATCGCTTTTATTTATCTATTATAATCATTTCCTTATGTTCCTATTTTCTTTATATTAGGTATTTTCATTAATCGATTATTTGAAAAGGTAATTTTTTTAATTTTGTTATCGTTACATTTGCATTAAATTCTAAAAATTTTTGTGATTTATCATATTTTTGAATATTTTTTTAAAAATACCTACAAAATATTTTTTAATTTATTCGTTTTTGCAAAATTGCATTTTTTTAAAATCAAAATCTGTAAAAAAATAGAGCTAAAATTACAAAAATAAAACTATGTCAATTTCTTTAAACTAGTTCAAAATTATTAATTTGGAATTCTTTGAACAAAAGTTATTATGAATTACACTATATTTATAAAAGTGCGCTCAAAAATTCTTATATTTTCTTAAAAAATTGCTCCAAATCGCAAAATTTTTAGTTTTTGGAAAAATAAAAATTTCATCTTTTGTATTTTGCGATATAGTAATCTCATAATTTTCTGCAAGCTATTTATAAGTTTTCCTTTATTCTAATACATTTTTTCTCATTTTCAATTCATAGCAATTAAAGACTCTTAATTATTCAATTCATTACTTTATTCATTCTCTGAAGAGTTTATTTTTAATGGAATAATTTTTTCATATGGGCTGCTTATTTTAAAGTTCAACAGCGGAGACTTTATCTTTTGCTAACTGATTAATGTAATTGCTTCTTGCTTTATTTTCAGGGAAGAATTTTATATTTCTTACAGACATCAGGCGTATTTGTTTCCGACAAAACTTTAATTAATTAATTAAATGTATTAAATTTTATATGAACAATTCTCATGCTTTCCTCGTTAGCAGAATTTTGGTAGGAAAAAATGTTTTAGATATAATTTACAATTTTAATTATTTTTGTTTGAATCATTAATTTAAATTTTTAATTTACGGTAGATTATTTATTTTAGCAGTTTAAGTTTTTAAACCATATTATGGTCTGTATTTGGACATTATTCAGCTTTTAATCCCTTATTCCTGTCATTTGCTTCATGAGATTATAATTTATAAATTGTTTAAAAAAATTTTTATTTTTAAATTTCCTTCAGTTCATTAAAAATAAATTAGGTAGTAATAGATTTTTGGGTTTTACTCAATTTGAATAAAAATATTATAGAATATAAATTTTTGCTTTTATATTATTTAAATTCTTTGAATTAGAGGTCATCAAATTTCTTATATTATCTTTGATCCATTATTTAGAGACCAAAATAAATGATTTATTGTACGATTTATTGAATTGATTCAATATGATTCATATCACGTAGGTCGACTACTCAATTTTTGACACTCTTTTGCTGTAATTTAAATGTTTTGCAAGTAATTACCTTTAGTTGAAGATTTTTATTAGTCATACTCATATTTTATAAGTATTTTTCCAATATTTTAATTGAAATAATACCTTATTTATTGAATTATCGAAATTTTATTTTTTTGATTAAAAAATATATGGTTCAAATTCTCGAATAAAATGTTGCGGATACAATTATTATTTTCATTCAGGAAAATTATTGGAAAATTATAAATTTTTAAATACTATTTTTCGTATTCATTATAATATCCGAAAAATTTCACCGTAGAATATTTGGTTTTAATTTTTTCATAATATCTTAGTAATTATTAAAAAAATAAAATATATTGATTTTAATCATTTTAAATAAAATTGACATCATGTATCCAAAATTTTTATTATTAAATTATTATTAATTATAATCAATTATGATTATCTTTAATTATTTATAATTGATATTTAAATTTTCAAACTTTATGAATAAACGGTAGATGGATGCTTGTTTAAGACAACAATCTATAGAACATTAATCTTGTAGTGAGCGTAAATTTTCAATACTCTATAAATCTGTTGCATAGTGTGTAAATTAAGTTTAATTTTAAATTGCTAAAAAATATACTGCAATTATTTTCAATATAATTTTTAAATTGTAAATTTAAATTGTCTTTATCACTTTTATTTTAGTGTTTTTATTCATTTTATTTGTCAAAATCATTCTAAATTGTCTTTGGCAGGTTGTATGGTTTAATAATATTTTATTCTTATTTTTTTTTACTTATTTTCAATTCTCTCATTAATGATTTTCATCAAAAAATAATATATCCGGAGCTTAATGGAAAAAATAATTTTTTTTACAAAAATTTATTTTTTAATTATATAAACCAATATTGCACCGTGATTTTTTTATAACAACAGCTTGGAAGTTGTGAATAATATTTCATTTCATGCGCATAACATTTAAATTTTATTTCAAATCGCATAAAGAAGCGAGTTATGCACCATCATTCTCTCAACCTCAGCGCGGGATTACTGTAGGAGCGTGTAAATATTAAACTAAAATGTAAAAAAAACAAAGATTCATTCCTAGATGAACTGAAACGCGCCGTCATTATCGCAAGAAAAAAAATACAGAAAAGGAAATTATATGCAATGTTTTTACTTAACAAGACAATTAATATAAAGAAAAATAACAATCAATTTAATTTTATTACAACGATAAAAATAGAATTGTATTTATTCAATATAATATTTTATTAAGTAAAAATATATGAATTTAATGCAAGCAAAAGCTTGTTAAATAAAATTCAAACTTATTTGTAGTAACAAATAAACAAAGATGAATTCTTCTGTAATCTATAAGCAAAGTTAAAAGAAAAAATTTGTGATTATTCTTTGACAGCTTTTTATTATAATAATAATTTTTTATGCATTTTTTATTGGTTTATGTTTTAGCACTGTCATAATTATTCTTTAAAATCTCTTATTTTTTAGATTATCTTTCCGCCTTAATATAAATATTTAAATATTGTTGACATCCAGATTCAGAAAGAGCCCATTTGCGCTTCAAAAATAATTTCATTTATTTATCTACAAATACAAAAAATCAAACTGAGTTATGCCTTTTTATTTTCCAAATATACTTACAGCGAATTAACTCATAATTCAAAATAAATAAAAAAGATTGTATATTTATTAAATCTTTTGAGTTTCTTCATCAGGCTTCAAAAATTTAATTTTTTATCAATTAAAATTTTATCTATTAAATAACATTTTTTAGAAATTATATGAAAAAAACGGATGACAAATAAATTTTAAATCTCAAGAAATAATAAATATCTCTCCAAAGCTATTTATTTTATTTTTAAATTTATTCGCCGAAACTTTTCTTTCGCATAATAGCAAATAAAATTCGAAAAACATTTTAAATATTTAATATCAAATGCTATTAATTTTAAATGTTGTCAAATTTACAATTAAATAAAAAATAATAATTTTCTATTAACAAAAAAACATCGAAAATTGAAATTAACACGCAAATTCTGCTACATTTTATGTAATATTTAAAAATAATTTAGTGATATGTCCATATCCAAAAGGAAGATATACTAATTGCCCTTTTAAATAAGACAAACAAAATTATTATTTTTTATATTGAATATTTAAAGAGGCTGCATAAAAAATGCTAATTTAAAGTAATGTACCTTTAAAAACAAACTTCTGTAGTCACTGACATGAGGCTTCAACCAACTCTGTCAAGAGAAAATATTTGTAATTATTTAGATATTCAAGTAATTAAACAAAATGTTACTTATTTAAATTTTTAGTTAATAAATTACAAACAGCCGTTATTCTATCATTTAAATAATACTAATATTTATCTATAATTCACCAAAATTTGCAACGATAACCATTTCTATCAGCGTTATAATATATCAGAATCAATCACAATTAATTGGTAATCATGAAAACAAAAATTAATAAATAGTAGAAAACTTTGGTTTCCTATTCAATAAATATTTTTCTCGAATATCTTATTGCAAGTAAAAGCAAATAAGCAAAAATATCGGTAAAATAAAAAACTAAACAAAAATATACGAATCAAAGATTTTAAATGTTGTTATACGAACCTACACTAAATTATAAATTAAACTTATTAACTTTTACATTTCTCAAAACTGTTAAAACCCAAATTTTAACATGCTCTCTGAGTCGTTGTTAATTAATAAAAATGTAGCAATCTTGAACTCATTTTTGTCATAAAATACTAAATTTACTTCGCAATAAAGAATCAAAAAAGGGGCGGAGGAGTATCCATAATTTTAGAAAAAAACTATCCAAGATTAAATAAATTATTATAGAAAATTAAAAGCAGTTAGCATAAATTTCATAATTATTGTTTAAAAAATAAAATGAAATTATACAAAATAATTGCTCGAAATAACCTTCTTTACCGGGATTCTGTCTGAATATCGGCTACCCGACTTTTGGGGATTTGCAACTTGGGGACCCGACATTTGGGGACCCGACTTTTGGGGATCCCGACATTTGGGGACCCGACTTTTGGGGATCCCGACGGATAAGATGAAGAAGTGTTGAAAAAATTTATTTGGGGACCCGACTTTTGGGGATCCCGACATTTGGGGACCCGACTTTTGGGGATCCGACACTTAGGGATCCCGATTTTTGGGCAATTAAAATTTTGAATTTTTTTGGGTTCTCAAATATAATGTGAGGATCCGACATTTGGGGACCGAACGACATTTGAGCAAAAGACACTTAAGAAAACCACGGACATTTGGCAACCCGACATTTAGGGACCCGACATTTGGGGATTTCAATAAAACAAAAAAAAATTTAAAAATTTAATTCTAAGCCACAAAATTAGACAAAATTACGTCTGCTTTAGCCAGAGTTAATTCCATTGCAAAAAAATTAATTAATATTTTAAAAATTAACTCTGTTTCCGGACTCACCGCGAGGAGGCAAAAGGCTATTTATTTCACGAATTCGCCTTAACTGTTGATTTATATATGTTATTTTGTTATCTGAAATTAAATTTTATAAAAGGGTAAACCTCAAAACTTAATTGTTTACCAATTTAGAAGATATTTTTATTAATTAGTAATTGCTTTTTCTTAAAGTAATCGAATTACAAATATATATTTAATTAATTGTTGAATTAATTCAATTTTATCGCATCTTATATTGAGTTTAGTCGTATCAAAAATATAATAAAAATATTTCTTTATCTTATTTCTTTTATTATTTTTGATTTTTTTTATACATCTTTTGGTTTTTATTTATTTTTCGTATTTATTTTATATTTTTATTGTTATGTTAATATTTTATGACTTATATTTTATTAGTTTGTATTAGCATTAACTGATAATCTAGCCTTGTGATTGTTTTCTTCATTAGATTAGGGGCTTCCTATTCTTTCTCGTCAAGTAGACCTTTGAGGGCTTCATATTCAACTGGCGAGAGCAAAAACTTTAATTCCAATAAACTCAGAGATTTTGGTTGACCCTACATAATAAACTATTTAGTAGATAGATTTTAATGTTTAATAATTTAAATATATTCTAATCCCTTATAATCACTGATGAATATATTTTTCTAAGATCATGTAATATTTATATGTAAATTTTATATATTTGTTTACTCATTTGCATATTATTCATAGTAAATAAAAATACATAATAGTTAGGACGTTTCTTATTATAAAATTACTAAATTATGAAATCTATAATTATAATGAAACTCATTATGCAATAAAATTTATAATATTTTAAATAAGCCTAAAAAATATGCAGTTTTTTCAAAAATTCATCTCATCTTGCGTAAGTCTCGTGCATAAAATATATACGATATTACTTATTTATTTCGCCTTCATGCTTTATTACTTTGTATTACTGAGTCGTTTATATTTTTAACTCAAATTTAAGTCTTACTGTGGTTTATTTATATATTTAATTTTTAAAAAATAAATACCGGTATTAAAATAATATTTTATTTCTAAATTCCTTCATCTCTATGAAAAATTGTTTTATTTTTTACAACTGTAATAATTTCTTGGTTGACTTCGCTGTTTAACATGTTTCTGTTTTTTTTATTTCTATTATTGTAATAATTTCTTGAGCTAACTCCCATTTCATACTAAAGTTCTCGAAATACTCTTAATTTAATAAGTTTAATTGAATGCGTTGATTGTTTAAAAATCATCTAGATGTATTTTATTGTAGATAAGTTATTTAATTGTTGTTTTTCTCAATTGCATTTTTTATTTTTAATAAAAATAAATGTATTGTTCAATATCTTTGTAGTTGTCAATTATTTTCGTATTATTAAAATAATCCTAATATTTGTATGAATTTTTATAAAGTAATATTGCTTTAGAAGCTTCAAGCTTGAACTATTTGGTGTTTATTTTACGTACTAATTTTACCTCAATTTTGGCAAATTTCCATTCTCTTTATTCATTTAAAATAAATTTTTCATAAATAATAAATTAATAAAATAATTTAAACCAGAATATATTACAAGTTATTATAATTCATAAATTTGCTTTTTTAAAATGTAAAAAGATAAAAGGAAAAAACAAAGATGACTTCAAGGCATAGCGAAAAAATTAATTTATAAATTACAACTAAAAAATTATTATAATTGATACTGATCGACATAAAAGTTTATAAATTATTACAACCTAAGCATACTTCAATTATATATACCAAGATAACAAATATGGAATTAAATTTCTCTATAATATCATAGAGTAATGGGATGCGATTCAAATATAATAACTTATGTGTTCATAGAATTGTTTTAATTGTTTCTTCTTCTTAAGTGGTGATAAAAATTGACTCGATAAAAAGAGCGCAATATGGATGAATCAATATCTCGAGAAAATGCAGACATGGAAAATTAATTGCATTTATAATTAATACAAATTTTCTTAAATATTTGTATGAATTATCGATTCAATAAAGTAATAACAAAAAACCATAACAAAAAATCATAAATAAATGTAAATAAAATTTTAGGAAAGCTAAAAATTATATGGTTTTTTAGTATTTAAATAATAATCCAAAAATTAAATTTTATTCTAGCAGAATTAAATAAATAAATTTAATATTTTCACGTTGTCTGATTAAAAATAACTTATCGACTAATATAAAAGCATGACCAATAAAAGAAACATTTTCCTATTGTCATACTTGGTGTTGGTGATCTCAGAATAAAAAGTTAATCATATCTAATTAATGAATTATTTTTTGAATTAAAAAATTAAAATTGAACAGTTTATAATAAAAAAAATGTTTTCAAACAAAAGAACTATTGCAAAAACATATTTTATTGATATTTTTTTTTTCAAACCATCTTAAAAAATAAGTGTAAACAATTTAAAAAATTGATCCCATATACGTGATTTTTAAATCAGGCATAAATAAAAATAAAAAAGTCATGATTTAGGTCGAAACAATTTATTGTGTATAAAATCAATAAAATAAGGATTCATCGTAATGAGACTTACACATAATAAAATTAATTTATTTATAGTTAAATTTACCTATTGTCTCTAACATAACCATTACCAGGACAGAAGAAATAATATATTAAAAAAATAAGCAATTAAAATATTAAATGGCGAAAGTATACATAAATAAAAATTCAATGTAACCAAAAATCAATTGAAAATGTAAATATGTATGTTCATTAGAATTTTATATTAAACACTTTTAAATATTAAATAAAAAAATAGTCTGATTTTACAATGACACCATTAATGACAATATTTATTTATGTAAATACAATATAATTTATAAACTAAATAATACAATAAATAATGTTTTTATTAATTTTAATTGATACATAATTAATATAGAATTTTTATATTGAAATACACTGTGAATATTAAAATTCAAAATTGTCATTATTTTTGATTAATGTTGAAAGTTAATTTTTTTGTGTACATAAAACCGCTGCGCCAGGAATTTATATAAGTGATTTTTCATTTTTTTTTCGTTTTTAAAATCTTTTAAATATAATTCTCAACCAGAGTAATAAAAAAGAATTAATTCGATTATTCAAAATTTGAATTAAAATATATTTTGAAAAAATGTAAATTAATTCATAGTATAAGAACCAGTTCACTGAGCCTCTGTGAATATGCATAACAATTTCGCCGTTAGAATGAATCACAATGGATTAACACCATCTTGCCAAGAAGATGTTTGCACTATATAAAATTTTATTAAAAAAAACATTGAACGATTCAGCAAACTGAGTCAATAGCTAACATGGAATAATGAGATTATATATATATATAATAAAGTACAATTAGATATAATTTTCCTGTAAATCAATCTTTAAATATTCCATAATTAATCTATAAACGAATTTTATCAGTCTAATTATTTATGTAAAATGCTAAATAAATGTAAAATTTTATTTTTTTATAACGAAGAGAAATTATAAATGCCTGAAATATGAATTAAAAGTTTTTCTATTTATATATATAATTTGGAAAAACAACAATAAAGACACTGTCAAGTATTCACTGACCGTTTTGATATTTGGGTGCGTATGTGGATCGGCAAAATAGCTTAGCTTAATTTCGTGAAGAACTTTACGAAAAAAAGTTCTTTGTAACCATCCTTGGATCAGGATAGTCCGTGCACTTCCAAGGCCGTGGAGGCTCGCACGCACACATTGTGTCCCAGACTGACCTAGATGCAGTTACAGAAAATTTGATTTGGTTTTTCCTCGAGTTTAATTACTTAAATTAAATTATTTTAATTTTATATTTCATTTTTTTATTTTATATTTAATATTTATTTGTTTTAATCATAAAAAAATTTTTGAGAAGATTGTCGCGGAATGGACAAAAAAGTTAAAGGGATTTCGAACCCTTTCAACGTTCCCCTGTGGAACGTTAATTGATTTGTTGGACAAAGGAGGAGGCTTTGGCCTTTCCTTTGTATTTTTATGCGAGAAGAGCTTTCTCTTCAATTTTTCTCCCTTCTTTTTCAATTCCTTTATTAGTTACAAATAAATATGTGATTAAATGAAGAGAAGGGGTGATTAATAAATGCTGAGTACAAGCAGTGAGAAGAAGTGAGACGAAGTGCCCAAATGGGCGAATGGTCAGGCTTTTATAGCCCCGAATGAGCGCATGCGTGGTAAGCGTGCGTGCGTACGCGTGTGAATACAAATCTCCAGGACTAAACGTTTGTATTACCATGTTAGTTAGTATGTAATTTTTGTGTTTTCAAAAAAAAAATGTTTCTTATTTCAAATACATTAAAATAATAATAAAATATTATTGCTTTTTATCATGATTACCTTTTAACATTTATTCGTATTTTTAGGGTTGCTCCCCGTCCCCGAGCTCCCCGGTCCCCGACCCCGATCCCCGACATTTTTGGGACTATTCCCAGCCCCGACCCCCGACATGTCGCTCCCCGAGGTCCCCGGCCCCCGACTTTTTGCCCCCGACTCCCCGACATAATTCGGGGAATGGGGGTCTGAGTGAAAAATTAGAGATGAAAATTGGAGATAAAGGAAAAAATTCAATCCCTCTACAGAAATAAAATTATTTTAAATTTTCTTTTTCTATATTCATTGTTTTCCTATCGAAAAATATGATTCCTCATACTTTTTTTCAATTGACACAATTTTAGCATTTTTAAATGAAAATCCGTACAAATTGTTGAACCTGATAATCCCAACCAGCATCCTTTTTTTGCTGAAAATCTGTTAATAAATTACACTCGATTTTTTAAAATTTCCCCCCGGCGGCGCCTATCGGCACCGCCGGACCACTTTCTTCCCCAAAAGATTTCTGGAAAAAATGCGCCAAAAAAGTTACGCGAACAGCAAATCTGAATTTCTAATAATATTCGATCATTTAGTCCAAAATGATTAATTATTTGAAATAATTGAAGAAATTGATTTGAAAGTTTCATTAATTTATTGAGCTTTAAGTTTTGGATTTTATAAAATAAAAAATTAATTTTGTATTTTTACTTGAAAAAAATTTTTTTGAGTTAAAATAAAATTTGGTCATTCTCCGGTCGGGGTCGACGACCCCCGACAATTGAGCTCCTTTCCGCCCCGACTCCCGACATGTCGCCCCCCGAGGTCCCCGGCCCCCGACTTTTTGCCCCCCCCCGTGGGCTCGGGGAGCAACACTAATTTGAATTAATAAAAAAATTATAAATTAATCTTCTTAATTTTTCTATTTTATCAGTTGAGCTGTTCGCGTGTAGAAATTGTTATCTTTAATTATATTTTAATTATAAATTTTATGTAAAAGCATATGCATTACCAATGATGTAAATAAATTTTGAAAAATAAATATTTCATTTTTATAAAAATAAATTTGTTTTTTTATTATTCTAATCTTATTGCATCACTCTTAACATTTACGATTAAAATATATATTTTTAATTTAAGCTCTTTTCTAGGTGTGATAGTGTTTGTCAATAACTTGCGGCGTTATTACAAATGTTTAGTTTCATTTTTCAAATGTGAATGAATTTTACTAATCTATTATTTTAATCAATAACAAAGTTGTAATAAAAAATAGATAAATTTTCTCTTCAGAAAGCTTAAATATATCTAAGATTATACTAAAGATTCGCTTGAATTATCATAAGAAATATTTTTTGTTTCATTACCATTTAACTATAGATTTTCAATTAATTAATTCTTTTTCGTAGGTATGTTGGAAGTAAAAAATTACAACAAATTTTTCTTTCCTTTTTAGCACGAAAACATGCTAGTTATTTTTAATTGTTTTTTAATCTCATTTGCACCGAAAATGTTTTTTATAAATATAGGAAAAAATCATAAATATTATTCTCAATTTTATTTTTATTGTTAAAGAAAAAAATTTAATATATAAATTTAACGAATTTCTTTAATTTTATAATTTAAATACACAATTTTGAACAGTATGACATTATTTAAATATTAATTTGTGAATAAAACTTTATAAAGTCCAAATCAGAAGCCAAATTTGGATATTCCACTCTTACTTCAACAGTAATTGATTATATTTTTTTATTATATTAATTTTTATTATTTTCATTAGATATATTATGAATTATAAAATGCACAGGAAAAATCTGCAAGATGATGGCACGGTCTCAAGAGAAATTAATTTTAAAAAATGATAAATTTGAGAAAACATGTTTCTTACTCTCTAAAAACATACACTAAAATCGAATATTTCATCATGCCGAATATGAAATTTAATATGGCTTATAATAATGGAAATACTATAAAACAGAGTATTTTATATTTCTAACATTTAGTAATCAGATTCTTAAAACGCATAAACCAATTAATTTAAAAAAACTTGTAAAATTAGTCATAAAATAAATTAAAACTAGCCGTCTTAAATTCGGGGTCATGGCAGTTCGTACATTGGGCAGTTCGTACAAAGGCAGTTCGTACAATGCTGTTCGTACAATAGGCAGTCGTACAATTTGCAGTTCGTACAAAGGCAGTTCGTACAATGCTGTTCGTACAATAGGCAGTTCGTACAATATTCAGTTCGTACAATGGGCAGTTCGTACAATGGAGTTTCGTACAAAGTTTCAATTTGGCGTTTCGTACAATAATTAAATTGTAATCGTCCGGCAAATATTCGTTGTAACGGCGCAAAATGTTGAGCAGACGATCATTTGCCTGACGATACTCAATGCGCGTATACAATGGACTAGATTCACCACTTTCCAATTTAACGCAAATTGCATTTGCTCGAACATTTTCGTTCAGTAATCCTTTAAAATAAAAAGTTTTTGCAAAATCATTTCGAAATTAAAAGATTAAATCTTCTATAAAAGTGAAAAAGGTGAGATGTGGAGAGGCAAAAGTCTTCTGCAGTCGGGCATGCCAGCTTTCCACGCCATTTGTTGTCCTTGGCAAATGGAGTTCAGTAATGTCTTTGCAATTCCAAAAATCGAGCAAAAATGACGGAGTGCGACGCTGACAACCATCCAAGTGTTTTCAAGAAAATCCTGGTGCTGTTGAGTGTCTCCAAACCGCTGAATGAACCTTTCTGCCAGGTCATTAAAACGTGACACAACTGACCGCCAATGAGCACGTGACAGGTGAAACCAACAGCCTTCCGTCGGCAAGCCAAGTGTCACATCGTGTGAGGCGTTCAACATCCGTCGCAGAGCCAAAAAGAATAATTCTTTGTTGGTCTTCTGCTCCGGTGTCGGCAAGAACATAATTTTCTGCCAAATGCGTTTGGGTGTAGCGAAGTTCTTCGGGAAAGAAAACATCGGCAAGTGTGTGCGGTATGTTCAACTGGACCCCTGCCTCTTACGCTTTCTACTAATTGCCTGCTCCAATGTTGCGATTTTCGGCAAATTAGCAATGACTTCATTGCTAGCACCCGCCAGGCATTCATTTACCACCGTGCGCGGAGCGTCACGCGTGTTATTTGCCCGCATATTCGACCGTACGTTTTGAACCTGTACATTTATGGCTGACGGTGCGTGATCTTTGTGTGCGGCAGAAACAGTGACAATTCCATCACGGTAAATTGCGCGCCCTGGACAGTTTGTGGCCGTCTTCTTCAGCTCGCAAAACCAATAGCTCGCATCATTGTGCGTAAGATGATGCTGATAGACAAAACCTTGATAAACAAGCTTGTTGTGGCCTCGTTTGGACTTAACGAAGTGCGCTATTGAATAAATAATTGCTTTTAAGAAAGGAAATACAATTTATTGTTGAATTTTCAAACATTCACAAAAATGGGCAATAAAAACATGTAATTAAATGAGTTTTTAAAGAATAAATCGACTTTAAATATTTTTTTTGCACGAAATCCGCAATTGAAACATTGTACGAAATTCCTTTGTACGAAACGCCATTGTACGAAACTCCATTGTACGAACTGCCTATTGTACGAACTGCCTATTGTACGAACTGCAAATTGTACGAACTGCCATTGTACGAAACGCCTTTGTACGGACTGCTATTGACCCCTTATATTCAAGTAAAAAGTTAATGAATTATCTTTTAATTTATGATAAATTTATTTATTTAATATCAATTTCAAAGAAACACTTGTACAAAAGCAAGCTAAATTTTTTAAAATTATTACTTCAAGAAATTTCACATCGATTCGAAAACTCTGATGATCGCAAGATTGTAATTTATTCTTCAAAAACTTTAAATAATAAATAATTATATCACAAAAAAGTAATTTAGCGATATGTTTACAAGTGTCACAAAAAACAGGCAAATGAACAAATTAAAAACTAACAAGATGATTATCTAAATGAATTTTAGTATTGACTATCTAACAAATTGTATTAACACAATAATACAAAAAATAAAATATTTGATATTATTTCATATTAAAAATAACCTATTAGTTTAATTACAGACTTTTTAAATGCTAAATAAATAATAAGAAGATAGAAAATAAGATTTATTTGTTTCCTTTAAAAATTATTTAATACTTCAACTAATTCAGCTTATACATTGCACAATTTAAATTTGTTACTTTAATTTTACAAATAGACTTATATTAAAGATTCTTTTAATTCAATTTTGTTTCACAATTGTTTTTACATTTAAAGCAAGTTTTCGTAAATATCTATCTAAAAAATTCGATCCGATTTCATAAAATTTAAAAAATTCAAGAATCAAATATGTTAAAATAAAAAATACAATTTTTGGTTTTTGGAACCTAAGAACTAACTAATTTGACATTTTTTAGCAACTAAAAAGCGTATCCTTATATAAGACGAAAAAAATTTAAAAAATATCCAAAGGTTCATTAGGAAAAAGAAATAAAACTTTCAAGAAGAAACTGCATTATTTATTTGATTAAAGTGTAAAAGTGCAATATTATTTGTTTAAAATTTATGTAATTATTCTATGCGTTCTCAGTGAAGGCTTATGCAATATTTATGCTTTTTCTGGCAATTACATTAAATAAATTAAATGGATTTACATTTGCTAATTGAAAATAAATTAAAAAAAGCTAAATAAGCGTTGGCTTCTACGTTCTCGGAAGTGGCTATACGATTGTAGCTAGCATCCGATAAACAATGCCTATAATTAAATAACTATGCATAATTAAATTTAGTAAGATATAAAATAAAACAATCTTTATTGCGGAATTATTTTACATTTATACACTTAAGTTTAAATTTAAAATTAAAAAAGAAATCAAATGATGGCATTTCTTTTTCGAAACAAAATTAAAAGTTTTTGTAAAAACGGAAGAAAATTTAAGATTTCAAGAAAACTGTATTTTTTCCCGGCGACGCCTATAAGATTCATGCGAAAAACATAAACAATTTTGAATATAATTTAATCATTTCTATTGTTATATGATCAAATTTAAATGTCCTCGAATTTAAGGGGATTTACCCCTTTGTCCTTGGAAAAGAGTATATCCGTCCCTGGAAAGGGAGTTTGTCCGACCTTAACCTTATATCCATGTATTTGCAACGGTTGAAATAAAAATCAAAATGTATGGGTTACGAGTGGGTGGAAGAGAAGACAATTATTGATCGGAGAAAGGATGGGATACTACGAATTGGCCAGTGCTAGGTCGATGCGAAAAAAAACTCAGTGATTGATTGGTCATTTTCGGAAGCCGATCGCGCCACTTTCGGGGCACAAAAAGTGCTTGATCCGGAACCCGGACCGGCCCGTTTAAGAACAAGTTTTTGTTCATTTTTTAATGGCTATCTCCCAGGCCGGGTCAGGTTCTTATCCATTCACTTGGAGCCCGTCATGGGTTGGGCA
>CP049705.1:19405003-19448357 GCA_004148225.2 Heterodera glycines | reverse complement strand
ATATTCACAACCATTGGAAAATTGAACTTTTTTTAAATTTGAAGCGAAAAATAAAATTTAAAATAGAACAGAAAACTAATTTTCTTCCAAGGCTATTTGAAAAATATCAACCGAATAGAATAAAAAATATTATAATGAAAACACTTCTACATAAGTTTTATTAAAACAATATAAATGTCGTTCCTATCCACTAAGCAAATTTTTGAAATAACAATTATCTATTCGTGCATAAAATATATACGATA
Organism: Heterodera glycines; assembly: GCA_004148225.2. Classification (NCBI taxonomy): domain Eukaryota; kingdom Metazoa; phylum Nematoda; class Chromadorea; order Rhabditida; family Heteroderidae; genus Heterodera; species Heterodera glycines. The sequence continues at coordinate 19,448,112 of CP049705.1, read as the reverse complement.
TTACTTATTTATTTCGCTTTGTCATAAATTATAGATTTAAATAAAATTTATATCAAGAACAAAAAAAATTAAAAGAAAAATCATAATTTTTGTGTAGTAATTACACATTTTTTTAAGTTTTCGTCAGGGATATTCCCTGGAAAAATTCCTAACCTATTGTAGCTGATTCAACCTATTGAACATGCAGCCTTAAAATTAAATGTCATAAGTTTAAAAACAATACCAAAAAGAAAAAAGGGGAAAATATTCACAACCATTGGAAAATTGAACTTTTTTTAAATTTGAAGCGAAAAATAAAATTTAAAATAGAACAGAAAACTAATTTTCTTCCAAGGCTATTTGAAAAATATCAACCGAATAGAATAAAAAATATTATAATGAAAACACTTCTACATAAGTTTTATTAAAACAATATAAATGTCGTTCCTATCCACTAAGCAAATTTTTGAAATAACAATTATCTATTTTTTCTGTTATTCTTGAATACCAACTACGGCCTTTTAATCTACTCCTAAAATAAAGTATTGAATTGTAAAAAAAGATAAAACTAAATTTATTATTCAAAGAGATTACATACGATAGAAAAATAATTAAAAATATATTTACAGCATAAGCTATATAAATTGAATTGTATGAAATGCATTATAGCTTCAATGAAATTTAAAAAAGTATTGGATTAATATAAATTTATCCTATTAAAAAACTATCAAATGAGAATAAAATTATTTTATGAGATTATAATTAAAATAAAAAGTTATATGCGCCAACCGATGTTTATTAGTGTTAAAATGAATCAAATTAAAAAAATCGTTACATAATTACAAAATTAAATTTTATAAAGTCCAAAAAACTTAAAATAACACTTTACAAACAGTAAACAGCCAGAAATCAGAACCATTAGATTTGCAGCATCACATGCGCTTTTGTTAAAAATAGTTGAACACAATAATACTAAAAATGCTAATGAATAATAACAATTAGTTTTTGAAAAACATATTAAGACTGGGACAAAAAAGCTGGAGGCAAGGAACTTTGAAAGAAAAATAACCGACAAACAACCTGCAATATTATTTAAATTTTAGTTTAAATGTTATACAACAAAAAATTAAAACGTTGATAAATTCATTGAAATAATTATTTTCTAAAAACTGATAGAATTTTATTTCAAAACTGGCAATATATAGTTAATAAACAAAAAATCTTCAAAAATACCATAGAATTAAACAACAAAAATATTACACAATCAGATAAATTATAAAAATCAAAATTAATACGATAATTGACAAAATTATTAAATAAAGGACACTCAAGAAGTTAATATTACACTTAATGGCATAAAATTAACATTAACTGAAATATTTAAATAATTTTTTTAACGCATCAAAAATGATATTGCAAAAAATAAACTAATCACAAGCTTCACTATATTACTTATCCTTATTTTTTGAATAAAGCAAGTGATTAAACTATCCTAAATTATTGAAAATTATTTAATAATGATTTGATTACAATTTTTCAAATAACTATTGTTTATTTTAATTAACATAAATTAAGTCATCGCAAGGAAAAAGTGAACATGTGCAAGTTTCATTTATTTAATAAAAAAATTTTGTTTAAAAAATAATGTCATAAAAGATGATGACACAAAAACAAAAATTACATAAAACCACCAATAAAATATGAAAAAATTAAATCAGCTATAAATAATACAAAAAATTTTTAATTTCACAAATGCTAAAATAATACTCAAAAAATAATAAGAAAAGTAATAAATAAAAGGAAAATAATTTAAATACATTAAATTAACTAATTAATCATTATTTATGAAATAAAAAAATTCATGAAATTTCATAATAAAAATACTATACCAATAATATAAATACTATTATTTAAGTGAAATTTTTTAAACCTATGAAGCCCCATATGTTGGAAACGATAAAGGACCGTGCAGCAATAAATGGAAAAATCAAAAAAATTCTTTATAATAATATAAAATAATATACCATAAAAAGTAAATAAACTTATATAAAAATCTAAAATGATTAGACACCATTAGTAGTGCATGAAAAATTTAATATCCAAGAATATTTCCAAGGTTCACTCAGCTTAGTTTTTTTTGAACACTTAAAATAATGAAAAACTGAAGACTTTTATAATATTATAATTTAATCAAAGGAGCTAGGGACAGACGGACGAACCGGCTTTGGTCTGATCAGCCGAATTATTTTGAAAGCTATTGGTCGGAGAATTAAAATAAAGCTCAAAATTTGGAATCATTTTACAAAAATCTATTTTTTGCTTGCCGTGAAATGGACAATATGGTTCCGAGGCACGATTTGTCAAGTAAAATCAGGGTAGTATAATTAAATCGGAATGACATCATAAAAATAAAAAATTTAGCTAAAAAAGGAGTCAACAATAACATGATAAAAATGAGCAATTTAAAGAATTATTAAAAGAAATTCGCAAGACCACCTTTTCTGCACAATTGAATGTAGAAAAATTTTATAACATAAATGTTTTAATAGTTTCTTCTTCTTAACTGATAATAAATTTTAAAAAATCATGATTTAATCCAATGCACTTTTTCTTTAAAAATGAAATGTAAAAATCTTAAAAATAAACTAAATTGCTCAATTAAATTAATTTTAAAATAGAAAAATTCTTTATTTAAACAAGAATCAAGTAAAAGGCATTTAATTTATTTAAAATCAAAAATACATTTTTTATGGTTTAAATATTTTTCATATAAATTTTTTTATATTTTACTTTTATTTTCTATTCAATTTATAACTATTTTGGAAATATTTAAAATGTAGTTTATTTTATTATGATGATATTCATTAAATTTATTCATTTAAATTAACTTTTATTCTTATGGCAATAAAAATTATTGTTATTTAAAATTTTAAAAATTATTGTTTTTCAACACTGAACAAAATTATAAAAATTTAATTTGTTTAGAACAAACATTATTTTGTCATGAATTATTAAGTTATGGAGAATTTTTCGAAAACTTAAATTGCTTTTTATTGATGTAAACTAAATTATATTACTTTTAATTTATTTAAAAACTTAAAATTTTCAAAAAAATAATAAAAAATAATATTACCTAAGTCAATAAATGATTCAAAATGAAAATTTTAAAATACTATAAATAAAATAATTTATCAACAAAAAATAAAATAAACTAATACACTTAATTATAAACTCTGCATGTTAATAAGATACAAATAAATACAAAACATAAGATTGCATAAATTCATATTTAGATTATAATATAGTTAAAAGACTAAACAAAATTATATTGCTTAATAATATTTAAATAAATTTAAATTTACAAATAATTTAAAAAATGACCCGGCTTTCTGTACCCGGCAATACCCTGAACCGGTATTTGCCCAAATACCCAGGCCCGTACCCCTAATTAATATACGATTTTGAAGTTTTTTAAATTAAAAAATAAGGCTACAGAAAAAAATTGAAAAACTCTCGCCTCTCGTCCTCTCGCCTCTCGCCAACTCTCGTGTTTTTGGGGACTCTCGCCTCTCGCCAAACTCTCGCTCTCGTCTTTTTGGGGACTCTCGCCTCTCGCCAAACTCTCGCTCTCGTCTTTTCTGAGACAAGTCACACCCCTGCTGTTTAGATGTTTAACAGATTTTGTAAAAATAATGTTAATTGTTAATAAGATTATTAAAGCGCTAATTTCGATCGAAAAGGACGTGTTTCTCAGACTCTAACAGTCAAGAAATAAAAAATCTACACCTAAATATTCAAATGAACAATTTTTTATAATTAATAATAAAAATTAGTCGCAATTTAATACTGCACAGTATTAAAAAATCGTAATAAAAAAATTATTAATTTGATGCACAAAACGAGAAATAAATAACCTTATTTGTTAAAATTATATATCATATATAAAAACAAAATATTATTTATATCATATATAAAACAAAATATTAATATTTTCTTGAACTTTTTACTTTCAAATACATTAACAAACCAATTATTCCTTTTATAATTCAAAATTTAATAAAATAAATAATTAATTAATAGAATTTATTCGTTGATCAAATTAAAACATCTTCATAATACTAACTGAAGAACAAAACGTATCTGACAATTAAAGTGAAATTACATATTTAACAAATAAATAAAACGTTCAAACACGGAATACTTCAGAAAAAAACCACTTTTTATATGGATTTTGGACTTGGTGACTGCATGATCTGCATATTTTGCTAAGATAATAATATTAATCGCTACAAATAAAAATGCCTTTTCCACTAATAATTTAACAAAGTTTCAAATAAGCAACAAAAACAACTAACAAAGTGCATGAAACTTGAAATAAGGATAAAAGCGAGATTTACTAGAAATAATTGCTAACAAATTAACTATTAAATTATAGTAATCATTGATCAGCAAAAGGATTTTTCTTAATTAAAAATGATCGTTAGGAAATTAAAAAATCTTTGTTTAAACTTTGACCTAAATTAAATATTTTTTAGATGACTTTTTAAATGATGAGCGCTGCTCTGGTCATGAAATTAATAATTAAATAAAAGCACTAAGTAATTGTTTATTTTTCAAATGAAATATCAATACAATTTAAAAAATAATCAAACACAATTTTTCATAGAGTTGAAGAAGTTTAAAAATTATTTTACGATAAAACAAAACAAACAAACATACCTTTTGTATTCTTGGCAAACCAATTACAATAATAAAAAATATAAAATTTAATGAATTAAATAAGTATATGATAACCAAAAAGAACTTAAGGAGCAACCCGTAAGCTGCTAATGTATTATACAATATTCAAATATTAAAACTTTATTGCATCATTTAATTTGAATTTCTTAATTTATCATCATGCTTTTAACTATTTCTCATATCAGATGTACGCATTTCTCTCTGATGGGGATTATTAATCCAAAATTTTAATAAAATGATCATTTATTTTATCTTCATCGATTTTAAAGCTAGCGGTTTTGCTGTAATACTTTAAGCTTAAATTTTTTATATTAATTATGAAGCATAAATTGTTTTGTGTTGTTTACGAATATCTTTAACTTGTAAATGTTTATCGAAAATGTTGATAAAAAGTAATTTATTTTTTTTGTCGAATTAGTTTGTAATATTTTCAAAAAATCTTTATTAAATTGTAGTATATATTTATAATAGAAAATCTAACCAATATTATAGGTAATGGTTATTTTTGTCTTATTTTTAGTTTTTTTTTTGTCTTTTTTTCAGTTGACCCACAATTTATATTGAAATGTGATAAAGATATTCATTTCATTTATTGAGGATTTATTTTTCCTATTGTATTTTATTTAGCTATTTTTTTAAATTTAGTTATTAATGCTTAATAAGTCCATTTTTTTAAGTTTGGGGTAGCTGCAATTTTTAATTAGAGATTTATTATTCTACCATACTTTATATTTTTATTCATAAATATAATTCTTTATTCGTATATTAATTGATTTTAATCACTATTAAATAAGAGGTATTTTAATAGTATGGGTCTTCGACTTTTGTTAAAAATCCAAAAACTATTCGTTCAACCCTATCAAAATTCCTTGATCTACATCCTGATTTAATTAAAACTTACTCTTAATTTTTCTATGGTTAAACCAGGGTTTCGATATTTGAGGGTTTTTCTTCATTTTGTGGTCTTTTAGAGGGTCAAAGAGGATGTTATTTAATTGTTCGAACCTTTAATATTTTATAATATTAAAATAATTCTTCACCTTTATCTAAAAAATTATAAAATGTATTTTCGTTTAGTTGAGAATTGTAATATATTTTTTTCTCAAACTGTAGTGAAAATTTAATTTACATTATAAATTCTTGAATATTTTTCAACACTTTATTATAATATTTTAACTTTTATTGTTAGTTATTAGATGAATTCTTTTATTAATTTTTTATATTTTCATTATTTAATTAGGGGAATAAGAATTTTAATACATGCCCGATCAAAACTGCATCACTATATGTTATTTTAAAGATTGTTTCCTGTTTATAATTTAATAATTAAAAATTAATTAATACTTGGGTGTTTATTATCAGTTTAAAACCACTCTTTCTTTAATTAAAATGGTATTATTTTGCATATTGTTACCATTTATGTTTGAAGATATTGGTTTTTGGGATAAGATGAAGAAGTGTTGAAAAAATTTTTTTTCACACTTTTTGTGATTCATTTTGCACTTATAAATTTAATTCTTACACTTTTGGCTTTGAGACAATTCAAAGTTTAAATTCAATTAAAATTTTGAATTTTTTTGGGTTCTCAAATATAATGTAAGGTTACATTTTTATTTAACTTTTCACGTACATTTCAATGTTTTAAATATTGAAATTTAATCTTTGATTCGTTTTTTGTCAAATTGCATTGAATCACCTAAAAACATTTCAAAAGAAGCTTCGAATTGTTGGTTATATTTTATTAGATTTTAAACTATTATTCATGCCAAATATAAATTTCTTTAATTTATTATGCCAACATTTTAAAGTTTTTTAATGGTTTTTCATTAATTTATAAAATATTATTTTAAAAAAATAACCAATCAATTTATTAGTTTACAAATTTTATTATTTATATTGAATGTTGTAGAAAAATGCTAATTATTTATTGGCAATTAATTTTATTCCATTTAATATTAATTTTTTTAGAAATAAATATAATAAGCTAAATAAAAATAGTTATTTTATCTTTTATTTTTGATCAATAAATTTAATGAAGTGAAAAATTTTTATTTAAGGCATTTTTATCATTAATGAAAGTGAATTTAAATGTATTAGCCGTAATTTTACTTGAAAACGTTCATCATTTTATTAAAAATTACATATATTTCTGACAGACCTATTTGAAATTTATGAATAATTTATCGTTTTAAGCAAAACAATATTATGACTATCACAATATAAAAAAAAAACTTATATAAATCATAAATTGCAATAAAATTATTTGTTTAATTGTTACAAGGAATATTTTAGTTAATTTTGAAATTATAGATGTGATGTGATGGAACTGGAGAAGATTTGGTGTAGAACATTATGGATCGATTAGCGCCATCGGATTTAAAGAAATAAATTAAAATAAAAACATTCCCACTTCCGACCAAAAAAAAACATCTGAACGAAATTTTAATTTCAAATCTTGAAGCCATCAAATTGATTGAAATTATTGCATCTTTATCTAAGAATTTTTATTTTTTGAATTAAAAATAAAAATAAAGCTTACTTATAAAAAAGATTTTAATAAAAAAAAGCAAAAATGAAAGTTGTAAAATGCATTACAATGTAAATGATTCGAATCTTGGACCCAAAAATTTATAACCGCCAAGGCGTTTCATAAATATGGTTGATATAAAATTAGATATCGTAGGTTTTTAATTCTCAAGATAATATTCAAATTTTTATTAATATATTTAATAAACTCAAAAAGTTTTGTTAAATGCTTCTTCATGCTTTATTACTTTGTATTACTGAGTCGTTTATATTTTTAACTCAAATTTAAGTCTTACTGTGGTTTATTTATATATTTAATTTTTAAAAAATAAATACCGGTATTAAAATAATATTTTATTTCTAAATTCCTTCATCTCTATGAAAAATTGTTTTATTTTTTACAACTGTAATAATTTCTTGGTTGACTTCGCTGTTTAACATGTTTCTGTTTTTTTTATTTCTATTATTGTAATAATTTCTTGAGCTAACTCCCATTTCATACTAAAGTTCTCGAAATACTCTTAATTTAATAAGTTTAATTGAATGCGTTGATTGTTTAAAAATCATCTAGATGTATTTTATTGTAGATAAGTTATTTAATTGTTGTTTTTCTCAATTGCATTTTTTATTTTTAATAAAAATAAATGTATTGTTCAATATCTTTGTAGTTGTCAATTATTTTCGTATTATTAAAATAATCCTAATATTTGTATGAATTTTTATAAAGTAATATTGCTTTAGAAGCTTCAAGCTTGAACTATTTGGTGTTTATTTTACGTACTAATTTTACCTCAATTTTGGCAAATTTCCATTCTCTTTATTCATTTAAAATAAATTTTATCATAAATAATAAATTAATAAAATAATTTAAACCAGAATATATTACAAGTTATTATAATTCATAAATTTGCTTTTTTAAAATGTAAAAAGATAAAAGGAAAAAACAAAGATGACTTCAAGGCATAGCGAAAAAATTAATTTATAAATTACAACTAAAAAATTATTATAATTGATACTGATCGACATAAAAGTTTATAAATTATTACAACCTAAGCATACTTCAATTATATATACCAAGATAACAAATATGGAATTAAATTTCTCTATAATATCATAGAGTAATGGGATGCGATTCAAATATAATAACTTATGTGTTCATAGAATTGTTTTAATTGTTTCTTCTTCTTAAGTGGTGAATTTTATTATTACTTTTATTATTTAATTTATAAAGTAAATATTCAATTAGTCAAATGCAGACATGGAAAATTAATTGCATTTATAATTAATACAAATTTTCTTAAATATTTGTATGAATTATCGATTCAATAAAGTAATAACAAAAAACCATAACAAAAAATCATAAATAAATGTAAATAAAATTTTAGGAAAGCTAAAAATTATTTGGTTTTTTAGTATTTAAATAATAATCCAAAAATTAAATTTTATTCTAGCAGAATTAAATAAATAAATTTAATATTTTCATGTTGTCTGATTAAAATAACTTATCGACTAATATAAAAGCATGACCAATAAAAGAAACATTTTCCTATTGTCATACTTGGTGTTGGTGATCTCAGAATAAAAAGTTAATCATATCTAATTAATGAATTATTTTTTGAATTAAAAAATTAAAATTGAACAGTTTATAATAAAAAAAATGTTTTCAAACAAAAGAACTATTGCAAAAACATATTTTATTGATATTTTTTTTTTCAAACCATCTTAAAAAATAAGTGTAAACAATTTAAAAAATTGATCCCATATACGTGATTTTTAAATCAGGCATAAATAAAAATAAAAAAGTCATGATTTAGGTCGAAACAATTTATTGTGTATAAAATCAATAAAATAAGGATTCATCGTAATGAGACTTACACATAATAAAATTAATTTATTTATAGTTAAATTTACCTATTGTCTCTAACATAACCATTACCAGGACAGAAGAAATAATATATTAAAAAAATAAGCAATTAAAATATTAAATGGCGAAAGTATACATAAATAAAAATTCAATGTAACCAAAAATCAATTGAAAATGTAAATATGTATGTTCATTAGAATTTTATATTAAACACTTTTAAATATTAAATAAAAAAATAGTCTGATTTTACAATGACACCATTAATGACAATATTTATTTATGTAAATACAATATAATTTATAAACTAAATAATACAATAAATAATGTTTTTATTAATTTTAATTGATACATAATTAATATAGAATTTTTATATTGAAATACACTGTGAATATTAAAATTCAAAATTGTCATTATTTTTGATTAATGTTGAAAGTTAATTTTTTTGTGTACATAAAACCGCTGCGCCAGGAATTTATATAAGTGATTTTTCATTTTTTTTTCGTTTTTAAAATCTTTTAAATATAATTCTCAACCAGAGTAATAAAAAAGAATTAATTCGATTATTCAAAATTTGAATTAAAATATATTTTGAAAAAATGTAAATTAATTCATAGTATAAGAACCAGTTCACTGAGCCTCTGTGAATATGCATAACAAGTTCGCCGTTAGAATGAATCACAATGGATTAACACCATCTTGCCAAGAAGATGTTTGCACTATATAAAATTTTATTAAAAAAAACATTGAACGATTCAGCAAACTGAGTCAATAGCTAACATGGAATAATGAGATTATATATATATAAATAAAGTACAATTAGATATAATTTTCCTGTAAATCAATCTTTAAATATTCCATAATTAATCTATAAACGAATTTTATCAGTCTAATTATTTATGTAAAATGCTAAATAAATGTAAAATTTTATTTTTTTATAACGAAGAGAAATTATAAATGCCTGAAATATGAATTAAAAGTTTTTCTATTTATATATATAATTTGGAAAAACAACAATAAAGACACTGTCAAGTATTCACTGACCGTTTTGATATTTGGGTGCGTATGTGGATCGGCAAAATAGCTTAGCTTAATTTCGTGAAGAACTTTACGAAAAAAAGTTCTTTGTAACCATCCTTGGATCAGGATAGTCCGTGCACTTCCAAGGCCGTGGAGGCTCGCACGCACACATTGTGTCCCAGACTGACCTAGATGCAGTTACAGAAAATTTGATTTGGTTTTTCCTCGAGTTTAATTACTTAAATTAAATTATTTTAATTTTATATTTCATTTTTTTATTTTATATTTAATATTTATTTGTTTTAATCATAAAAAAATTTTTGAGAAGATTGTCGCGGAATGGACAAAAAAGTTAAAGGGATTTCGAACCCTTTCAACGTTCCCCTGTGGAACGTTAATTGATTTGTTGGACAAAGGAGGAGGCTTTGGCCTTTCCTTTGTATTTTTATGCGAGAAGAGCTTTCTCTTCAATTTTTCTCCCTTCTTTTTCAATTCCTTTATTAGTTACAAATAAATATGTGATTAAATGAAGAGAAGGGGTGATTAATAAATGCTGAGTACAAGCAGTGAGAAGAAGTGAGACGAAGTGCCCAAATGGGCGAATGGTCAGGCTTTTATAGCCCCGAATGAGCGCATGCGTGGTAAGCGTGCGTGCGTACGCGTGTGAATACAAATCTCCAGGACTAAACGTTTGTATTACCATGTTAGTTAGTATGTAATTTGTGTCCCTTGTGGAATGAATGAAGAGTTTTCTGCCGAAGTTTAAAATAATAATAAAATATTATTGCTTTTTATCATGATTACCTTTTAACATTTATTCGTATTTTTAGGGTTGCTCCCCGTCCCCGAGCTCCCCGGTCCCCGACCCCGATCCCCGACATTTTTGGGACTATTCCCAGCCCCGACCCCCGACATGTCGCTCCCCGAGGTCCCCGGCCCCCGACTTTTTGCCCCCGACTCCCCGACATAATTCGGGGAATGGGGGTCTGAGTGAAAAATTAGAGATGAAAATTGGAGATAAAGGAAAAAATTCAATCCCTCTACAGAAATAAAATTATTTTAAATTTTCTTTTTCTATATTCATTGTTTTCCTATCGACAAAATATGATTCCTCATACTTTTTTTCAATTGACACAATTTTAGCATTTTTAAATGAAAATCCGTACAAATTGTTGAACCTGATAATCCCAACCAGCATCCTTTTTTTGCTGAAAATCTGTTAATAAATTACACTCGATTTTTTAAAATTTCCCCCCGGCGGCGCCTATCGGCACCGCCGGACCACTTTCTTCCCCAAAAGATTTCTGGAAAAAATGCGCCAAAAAAGTTACGCGAACAGCAAATCTGAATTTCTAATAATATTCGATCATTTAGTCCAAAATGATTAATTATTTGAAATAATTGAAGAAATTGATTTGAAAGTTTCATTAATTTATTGAGCTTTAAGTTTTGGATTTTATAAAATAAAAAATTAATTTTGTATTTTCACTTGAAAAAAATTTTTTTGAGTTAAAATAAAATTTGGTCATTCTCCGGTCGGGGTCGACGACCCCCGACAATTGAGCTCCTTTCCGCCCCGACTCCCGACATGTCGCCCCCCGAGGTCCCCGGCCCCCGACTTTTTGCCCCCCCCCGTGGGCTCGGGGAGCAACACTAATTTGAATTAATAAAAAAATTATAAATTAATCTTCTTAATTTTTCTATTTTATCAGTTGAGCTGTTCGCGTGTAGAAATTGTTATCTTTAATTATATTTTAATTATAAATTTTATGTAAAAGCATATGCATTACCAATGATGTAAATAAATTTTGAAAAATAAATATTTCATTTTTATAAAAATAAATTTGTTTTTTTATTATTCTAATCTTATTGCATCACTCTTAACATTTACGATTAAAATATATATTTTTAATTTAAGCTCTTTTCTAGGTGTGATAGTGTTTGTCAATAACTTGCGGCGTTATTACAAATGTTTAGTTTCATTTTTCAAATGTGAATGAATTTTACTAATCTATTATTTTAATCAATAACAAAGTTGTAATAAAAAATAGATAAATTTTCTCTTCAGAAAGCTTAAATATATCTAAGATTATACTAAAGATTCGCTTGAATTATCATAAGAAATATTTTTTGTTTCATTACCATTTAACTATAGATTTTCAATTAATTAATTCTTTTTCGTAGGTATGTTGGAAGTAAAAAATTGCAACAAATTTTTCTTTCTTTTTTAGAACGAAAACATGCTAGTTATTTTTAATTGTTTTTTAATCTCATTTGCACCGAAAATGTTTTTTATAAATATAGGAAAAAATCATAAATATTATTCTCAATTTTATTTTTATTGTTAAAGAAAAAAATTTAATATATAAATTTAACGAATTTCTTTAATTTTATAATTTAAATACACAATTTTGAACAGTATGACATTATTTAAATATTAATTTGTGAATAAAACTTTATAAAGTCCAAATCAGAAGCCAAATTTGGATATTCCACTCTTACTTCAACAGTAATTGATCATATTTTTTTATTATATTACTTTTATTATTTTCATTAGATATATTATGAATTATAAAATGCACAGGAAAAATCTGCAAGATGATGGCACGGTCTCAAGAGAAATTAATTTTAAAAAATGATAAATTTGAGAAAACATGTTTCTTACTCTCTAAAAACATACACTAAAATCGAATATTTCATCATGCCGAATATGAAATTTAATATGGCTTATAATAATGGAAATACTATAAAACAGAGTATTTTATATTTCTAACATTTAGTAATCAGATTCTTAAACGCATAAACCAATTAATTTAAAAAAACTTGTAAAATTAGTCATAAAATAAATTAAAACTAGCCGTCTTAAATTCGGGGTCATGGCAGTTCGTACATTGGGCAGTTCGTACAAAGGCAGTTCGTACAATGCTGTTCGTACAATAGGCAGTCGTACAATTTGCAGTTCGTACAAAGGCAGTTCGTACAATGCTGTTCGTACAATAGGCAGTTCGTACAATATTCAGTTCGTACAATGGGCAGTTCGTACAATGGAGTTTCGTACAAAGTTTCAATTTGGCGTTTCGTACAATAATTAAATTGTAATCGTCCGGCAAATATTCGTTGTAACGGCGCAAAATGTTGAGCAGACGATCATTTGCCTGACGATACTCAATGCGCGTATACAATGGACTAGATTCACCACTTTCCAATTTAACGCAAATTGCATTTGCTCGAACATTTTCGTTCAGTAATCCTTTAAAATAAAAAGTTTTTGCAAAATCATTTCGAAATTAAAAGATTAAATCTTCTATAAAAGTGAAAAAGGTGAGATGTGGAGAGGCAAAAGTCTTCTGCAGTCGGGCATGCCAGCTTTCCACGCCATTTGTTGTCCTTGGCAAATGGAGTTCAGTAATGTCTTTGCAATTCCAAAAATCGAGCAAAAATGACGGAGTGCGACGCTGACAACCATCCAAGTGTTTTCAAGAAAATCCTGGTGCTGTTGAGTGTCTCCAAACCGCTGAATGAACCTTTCTGCCAGGTCATTAAAACGTGACACAACTGACCGCCAATGAGCACGTGACAGGTGAAACCAACAGCCTTCCGTCGGCAAGCCAAGTGTCACATCGTGTGAGGCGTTCAACATCCGTCGCAGAGCCAAAAAGAATAATTCTTTGTTGGTCTTCTGCTCCGGTGTCGGCAAGAACATAATTTTCTGCCAAATGCGTTTGGGTGTAGCGAAGTTCTTCGGGAAAGAAAACATCGGCAAGTGTGTGCGGTATGTTCAACTGGACCCCTGCCTCTTACGCTTTCTACTAATTGCCTGCTCCAATGTTGCGATTTTTGGCAAATTAGCAATGACTTCATTGCTATCACCCGCCAGGCATTCATTTACCACGTGCGCGGAGCGTCAGGCGTGTTATTTGCCCGCATATTCGACCGTACGTTTTGAACCTGTACATTTATGGCTGACGGTGCGTGATCTTTGTGTGCGGCAGAAACAGTGACAATTCCATCACGGTAAATTGCGCGCCCTGGACAGTTTGTGGCCGTCTTCTTCAGCTCGCAAAACCAATAGCTCGCATCATTGTGCGTAAGATGATGCTGATAGACAAAACCTTGATAAACAAGCTTGTTGTGGTCTCATTTGGACTTAACAAAGTGCGCCATTGAATAAATAATTGCTTTTAAGAAAGGAAATACAATTTATTGTTGAATTTTCAAACATTCACAAAAATGGGAATAAAAACAAGTAGTTAAATGAGTTTTTAAAGAATAAATCGACTTTAAATATTTTTTTTGCACGAAATCCGCAATTGAAACATTGTACGAAATTCCTTTGTACGAAACGCCATTGTACGAAACGCCTTTGTACGAACTGCTATTGACCCCTTATATTCAAGTAAAAAGTTAATGAATTATCTTTTAATTTATGATAAATTTATTTATTTAATATCAATTTCAAAGAAACACTTGTTCAAAAGCAAGCTAAATTTTTTAAAATTATTACTTCAAGAAATTTCACATCGATTCGAAAACTCTGATGATCGCAAGATTGTAATTTATTCTTCAAAAACTTTAAATAATAAATAATTATATCACAAAAAAGTAATTTAGCGATATGTTTACAAGTGTCACAAAAAACAGGCAAATGAACAAATTAAAAACTAACAAGATGATTATCTAAATGAATTTTAGTATTGACTATCTAACAAATTGTATTAACACAATAATACAAAAAATAAAATATTTGATATTATTTCATATTAAAAATAACCTATTAGTTTAATTACAGACTTTTTAAATGCTAAATAAATAATAAGAAGATAGAAATAAGATTTATTTGTTTCCTTTAAAAATTATTTAATACTTCAACTAATTCAGCTTATACATTGCACAATTTAAATTTGTTACTTTAATTTTACAAATAGACTTATATTAAAGATTCTTTTAATTCAATTTTGTTTCACAATTGTTTTTTACATTTAAAGCAAGTTTTCGTAAATATCTATCTAAAAAAATTCGATCCGATTTCATAAAATTTAGGAACAATGTTGTCGAAATTAATAAATACCATTATTTTTGTATCTTATTTATTTATAAAAATGAATTTACATAAATGATTGTCTTTTATTATTTATGTTTGGATATTAATTAATCATTTGATTTTTGCATATTTTTCATCTCATGATTGTTTATCTATCTTGTTGTTGAGTTCCGTGAGAAGTTTTATTTATATTAATTTACAAGGCTTCATTAAAATAATTATTCGTAGTCTTGTTGATACCGATATAAAATAAGCATAATGATTACTTTCATTAAATTATATTCTTTAATTTTATATTATTTTTCAAAAATTATTTCTTTTAATTGCAAATTTTTTTTCTCAAAATGTTAGTCATTCTTTAATTCTTTTATGATATTGTTACTTAAATATAATGTTTACATTCATATTAATTTTATTTGTCAAATTACTTTTTTTGCCATTTTTATATTCTCATTAATTCCGCATTGTTTATTTTCTTCAGTCAATGCCGCTGCCATGAGGCCAGTTGTTTGTTAGTGCGCGCTCTCGATGAGGCGAGCCGGGTAAAAAATATATGGTCTTGGCATGATATTGTGGAATTATTACTAAAATATTATTCTTTTAACTATTGCTTTTAATTCTTTTTCTTATTTTGACAAATATTTCCTTTTAATGCATTTTATAGAAAATGATGATTCAAATAATTGGAAATACTAATACCCAGAATTTATATTTGTGATAAAAACATTGGATTAATCTAATATAACAAGTTAGTAGACAGTAATAAATATCAATTATTCACTTGAATAAAATAATTATAATCAAATATTAAAATATAATTTGTTGAAAAATTCTTTGAAAAGAAAATGAAGCTATTTATGCTTAAATTATAATAACTTCCGAATAAAAAATTAGGAATGATGCATGCTTATGGGTATAAAGGATATATTATATGCAACGTTTTTAAAAATCTACTAATAAATATAACCGGAAGCCGATCGCGCCACTTTCGGGGCACAAAAAGTGCTTGATCCGGAACCCGGACCGGCCCGTTTAAGAACAAGTTTTTGTTTCATTTTTTAATGGCTATCTCCCAGGCCGGGTCAGGTTCTTGCTCCATTCACTTGGAGCCCGTCATGGGTTGGGCACGGCTTATCGCAGAATATTTTACAAATTTAATTTTTAATATTCGGAAGAAATTTAATACCATTGCTCAAGTATAGATAAAATATATCATTTGTTTCTATATATAATTAACTTTACTTGACTCTTAAAAACAATGTATTCAAAATATTAATACATCAAATACCGAACAGTCGATGCTGAATATAACGCAACTCATATTGTTTTGCGTCTTAGCCGACTTTCCACGAGATAATAAGCATATAAACAAGTCCTTATTTTGTGAAGAATTAATAATAAATATAATTTTAAGAAATAAATGTCAATATTTAATTACAAAATTTTCACATATAAACAAAAATATGGATTAAATTAAAATAATCAAATGAAAGTATATACTTAAAAACATCGAAAAATTTAACTCTTTAAGATTACATAATCGAACATTAAAATATTATTTATCATAAAAGAGAAAATTCTAGTTAAATACCAACTGCCGGAGGACCCTCAGCCTCGCCCCCAACCCTGTCGATGGCCAACCCAAGCTAAGCGTGTCGATACCAGCGGCTTTTTTGTACAGCTCGATGAGCTCTACAAAATGGTTTCAATGGCGTCCGGTTGTGTCTACTAGAAATATAAAAATTGATGAGAACTGATGCGAAAAATTGAAAATGACTTGCTTCCCGCCGTACATTAGGGTTACCCGGACGGCGCCGTGATTTTGTGAATTGAATTATTTAATTAATTTATTTAATTTATCAATAACTGAGTTCTTTCGCATCGCCCACAATGCGTTTTTTTCGCATCGTCTCAGCACGGAATTGGCCAATGTCATTCACATTAACTGCTAATTTTTGTTGTTAATTGTTTCTACTGGGTTTGAAAATATAGTTTTTTTAACAAAATTTAATGGAAAAATATACGATATTTAGAAAATGTCCATTAAAAGTCCTCCTTGGGCTATTTAAAAAAATGTCTAATAAAAATGAATTATTTCATTTTCAATTCAAAATGAAAGCAATATAAATTAAAATAAAGTCAGTTTGATGAAACAAGTTATAAAAAAATTAATTTAGAAATTTGAAATTACATTAAAATGATGATTATGAATAAAAATTATTTAAAAATCTAATCACCGTTATTAAAATCTAAATAATTTTTAATTTTATCTTTAAATCCAAAACATTTTTTTAAAATAAATAAGCATAAAAAATCCAGAACTTTAACGATCATAATTAAAATTTAAAATAAAATGTAAAATAATAAAAAATTTACTATATATATTTAGAATATTTTCTATTTTTATAAAAAACACTGGTTAAAAACTAAAAGAATAAAATTATTGGTGATAAAATGATTAAGTAAATATAATAATATGAGAATTATTCATCTAAAAAATCATAATTGTTTTTTGATCAAACCAATACTAGTTAAAAAAGCGTGCGAAGCGATAAATAACCACATAAATTACGTGGCTATGGACACCGGAACCACTCCATTTAACCATGTAATTAAAAGTAATTAAATGAAAATACCGAAAATACTGATTTTTATAAATAAATTAATGGATTAAACCGAGAATAAATGTTCAACCGCAACCCAAAACAAGGAGTAAAAAATCAAGAAGATTTTAACAAATGTAAATTTTATTATTTTAAAGATTTCAAAAGAAATATTTCTATTAATTTATCTAAAAAATAAATTTTTTTACATAACAAAAAATTATTTAATGCATAATCATAAAGTACGACCGTAGAAATTAAAGCCTGAAAAATAATTTAATATGAAGGACAGAAATATCACTAAAAACAATATTTCATTTTCACAAAAATTATTAAAGAAGAAAACCTTTTTTGGTATGAGTTTCCGTTGGTACTCATGCTAGGCCATTTGAATGATTTTTATATAAAGTCAAAAACCAACAAAAACAGCTACAAAAATGAGGGAAAAACAATATCAGAATAATTACATAATTAAGGAAATAATATCAAAAAACAATCAATTGATCACTTTTTGGAGCTATGGTGGCAAAGAAATCAAAAAATTTAAATCAGATCATTCAAAAAGCTTTACAAACTCATTATGCTAGCATAGCATACTAAAATAAACAAAAAAAAAAAGTAAATTGCGTGCATGAATTATTAAATTGAAAATCATCCACAGAAACAAAATTATTTTTAAGAAAAGAAAACTGTTAAAGCAAAAAATATAATTTATGTTCTAAATAAAACGAAAAAAAAAAAATAAAGATTTGATCGAATATACATTAGTTTTATTTTAATATTAATACAAAAGTGACTTAATTTATTTTAATTGTGCTAAAATAATATTTTATACCCGGGTTATTATAATTGTGTAAAAAAAATTTGTCTGAAATTTAAAAAATACCATTAGTTTTCATAAACTTTTTTAATCGTAGCGACGATTTACTTTACCTTTTAAAATTATTTATCTAAATACTGAATTTGCTTAATTTTGTCATTTTTTGGATAAAATTTTGTCATTTTACACACCTAAATTTATAACATTGGCACTTATTTTCCCTTGAAAAACAAAATTTTAAAGAAGAAACAAATACAAAAATAATTTATTTAAAAAAATGCTTTTATCAAATAGCATCTTTGTACTTTTAAAAATAAATCATAAAGCATTCACATAATAATTAAACTATAAAAAATTTAGTTATGTTATTTAACAATGCAATAAAAAATTAAAAAATGCAATAAAATTTAAAAATATATAATTATTTATTTGATTTAAGTTTAAAAATTGAATTATTTTTTGTTAAATTTGGGTTTATGAAATACTTTTATATGCGTTCTCAGTGAATGCTTATGCAATATTATGTTTTTCTAGCAAATACATTAAATAAATCAAATGGATTTAAAATCACAGAATAATTACATATATAAATAATTTTATAAAAAGTAATGTCTTAATTGGAATTTAGCAAAATATTTTAATTGTTAAATTTATATAAGCAGAAAAAAAGTCGAATTAAAACGAGATAAATTATCCGAACTTAACAATTTTATGAATCTGTTTAGCAGGGGTGGGACAACTCTCGCCTCTCGTCTCTCGCCTCTCGCCAACTCTCGCCATTTTTGGTACTCTCGCCTCTCGTCTCTCGCCTCTCGTTTTTTGTGACGAGAGGCGAGAGTTGAAAATACACCCCTAAAGATTGAACTTTTGAGCAGCCAGAAAAATTTACAAATTTACGCGAAAAAAAATCTTAAATCTCTTTCTTTCCTTCCTTAATGTTTTCTCTATTTTTGGATAGCTCCAATTAAAAATGGCCTGCTGTCTAAACCTTCTGCCTTTCATTATTTTTATCTTGGGTTCAATTCCCCAACGGCACAGAATTTTTTTTAATAATTTCTTTAAATTATTTTTCAATTGAAATTTTCAATTTAAAAATTATTATTTTTTCTTTTTTTAAACAGCCTAAAACTGCAAATTTAACCAAAACTTTGATCATTTTTTGACAAGTTCTGTTAATATATTACACTCAAAATTTTAGAATTTTTCCGGCGGCGCCTATCGGCACCGCCGGACCCCGCACCCAATGTTCCAAAAAAGTTTTTTTGAAAAAACAGCGCCACAAAAAAAGCGACTTAAAAACAAAAAATAAAAAAAACAAGTTTTGGTCATTTTTTGAATAAAATCTGTTAACAAATCCGAAGACAATTTTCAAAATTTTTTCGGCGGCGCCTACCGGCACCGCCCGACCCCAACTGTCCCCGAAGTTTTAAAAAACGCACCGCAAAAAAAGGTGGAAAAAATGGACAAATAATAAAGTTTGTTTCTAAAATAAATATATTTCATGAAAATATTTTTTAATTTTCATGAAAAAATTTTAAAGATTTTTGTTTGGATTTTTCATGACTTGGACTCGGTTTAAAAACTAGGACTCTGACCCGGCTTTCTGTACCCGGCAATACCCTGACCCGGTATTTGCCCAAATACCCAGGCCCGTACCCCTAATTAATATACGATTTTGAAGTTTTTTAAATTAAAAAATAAGGCTACAGAAAAAAATTGAAAAACTCTCGCCTCTCGTCCTCTCGCCTCTCGCCAACTCTCGTGTTTTTGGGGACTCTCGCCTCTCGCCAAACTCTCGCTCTCGTCTTTTTGGGGACTCTCGCCTCTCGCCAAACTCTCGCTCTCGTCTTTTCTGAGACAAGTCACACCCCTGCTGTTTAGATGTTTAACAGATTTTGTAATAATAAGATAAGTAACATAAAAATCCGTCCCTGGAAAGTGATAAGGATGGAACAAACGTATTGGCCAATGCCACTCACATTAACTGCTAATTTTTGTTGTTGCTTTTTGCTGCTATACTTAAAAGAGAGAGAGAGAGACAATTTCTAAAAAATTAAAAATCACTGCAAACTAAATAAAGGTAAAAATTAAGATTTTTGCATAATATAAATTTTATTATTTTTAAAGATTACAAAATAAATATTTCTATAAAATTATCTAACAATAAATTTTAGTTACAATACTATTATGTTATGGAATTGACTGGCTTAGAAAACATGGATGATAATAGCATAAGATCGAAGACCATGAGATAGTTCTAGCTGCTGTGAACAAGAATTAATTTAAAAAATGTAAATTTATTTTATCGTCACTGAAATTAAATTAACATTTTAAAAAAATATTTGAGTATGCGAAAACTTAAGTATTATTGTAAATTTTATGAAAACGGTAAAATTATAAGATTTAACACAGAAAAAACCTAAAATAATAATAGAAAAATTATAAAGAGAGTGAAGGTGATTTAGTCAAAATGAATAAAAATTCACTTATACCATAAACTTATTTTAAAACAATTAACTAATTTCCTGTCTAAATTAAATAAATAATAAAACAAACATTTACAACTTAAATTTCCCAGAATTATTCATTAAATTTCAAAATCTAAATCACCTAAATTTTGTTAACAAAATTTAGTAAAATTTACAAAAAAAAATTTCCTAGGCAACTTTCCGTACTCCATTGTAACATATTCCAATTTAATTTTCAATATTATGTAAAATAAAAAAAAATTTAAAGAAAACATTAAACGCAAACAAAATGTTAAAATAAAATAATATGGCATTAAAATTTAAAAATATATAATATTTATTTGATTTAAGTTTAAAAATTATAATATTATTTGTTAAATTTGGATTTATGAATCTTTTATGCTTTGTCAGTGAATGTTTTTGTTTTTATAAAATTATTTCTCAGACGAAATGAACAATGTCGAAATGATGAGATTAAATGATGTTTTTATTTTAAATCTATAAATGTGAATAATAACCAAATATTATGAGTTAATAATAACTTTGATTTTTATAAATATTGAAGAAATTGAAATTTAAAATTTCCTAGTTTAGATTCTCATAGAAAAATTAATTATATAATAAAGTAAAATTCAATATGAAATGTTTAAAAATATATAATCAAATGTGATTTAAAATAAAACCATTTATTAAATGTTTTAAATCCAAAATTTTAATAAAATGATCATTTATTAAATATATATTGTAGATAATTATCACAAAATAACCTAAGTTCAAAAAAGTCCAAAATTATAAAATAATAAATATAAATTATTATATTTTAAATATCAAATATTTTATTGTATATATAAAATAATAATTACAGCCTAAACAAATATTCAGATGTAGTTCGTGTTTGTGCAAGAACTTATTTTTTAAATAAAACATAAAAATAATTGTATGTAAAAAATAATATAAATAAACAAAGATATCTTTATATATATGAAAAATTATTGTTTTTGAATTTTTAAATTTGGTAGTCGTTTAAAAATTTTTAGACTTTTGTTACGCACATTACGCAGGTAAATTATTTATGTCTAATATATTTATCATTAATTAATTGAATGACAGTACGATAATTTATTTTAGTCAATTTTAATTTTTAGCTACTTCTCGAAAACTATGTTTTGAAATAACCTTTTGTGCGATTAGATTTTTAAAAAGTTTTATAAGAAAATTTAAGTGATAAGTGAAAAGAAGATTTTGTTTTTTATATTTTTTCATTCAGTAAATGTGTATTAAATTTATTGATGCTAGGTTTTGAAGCCTAATGCGCTGCATACAGCACGGCGCGAAATTTTTTTTTTTGTCCATTATTTCGTCATGTTCTAATTTTCAATTGTATTTAAAGATTCAAAAATATTTATTAAAAATTAAAAAAAGACATCGATTATATTTTGTTAATATATCCAAAGCAAGAAAAAATAATATAAAAAATAACTTTAATTATTATAATAACTCAAGAAACAACCTCAAGTTTTAGTGAAGGAATGTCAAATTCCTGTATTTTGTCAAACTTTGATTATTTTATCTAATTTGATAAATTAAAACCTTCTGTTTTATTTTTTCAAATAGTTCTTTTATCATCATATTTCAATGCATTTTTGAAGTAATATTTAATAATTATTTTTTTCATCAATTCTTATTTGAACCAATTTTTTACACCAAATTTCTCTTGCTCAAGTTCTTAGATGAATTTTATTATTTTTTTAAGTTTAGACTAGAGACCGGACAAGAGGGTCAGTCGGTCGGTTTCGGTTAAAAAACCAAAAAAACCGAAATCGGTAAAACCGATGAAAAATTTTCGGTTTATTTCGATTTTTTAAGAATTTGTTAATTTTTTTCCAAAAAAGCAATAAACCATTTTTATTAATAGAAAATAGAAAATCACCTCTGAGAGTAAAATTGTAAAGCTATTGAAGCTCTATCGAATGGTGTACTATTTTATTTTCTATTAATAAATATTTTATAAATTCTTGGTTGTAATTATTGATACTCGTCTTTATGTAAAAAACTATTTACAACTTTGGTTTTTCATAATAAAGTTTATTTGATCATGTAAAGAATGAAGAAAGAATATATTAAACAAGAACCTTTACAATTTCAAATATTTTAATAAATTAAACCTCATAATTAAAAACATTTACAAATAAATTTATTTTAAAAATTTAAAGCACAAATCTTTTTTTCTACAGCATACATAATTGCTAAAATTTTTATTTTAATTATTAAAAGCTGAAATAATTCTATTTAATTTTATAAAAAAACACAAACACAAATATTTAAACCTTAATTAATTTTAATGTTAATAAATTAGACTAATAAAAATATTGACTTAGTACATTACTTCTAAATTTATGAATATTTTGTCGATTTACGCAAAATTTCTTGTGCTCAGGTTCGTAAAAGCTATTCTCAAATTTTGCGATGAATTTTTCATTTTTTTAAGTTTAGACTATATATTTTTCTTTCCACGGTCATTCTCTATATTATTAAGTTTAATAACTTAAATTTTTAATGTTTTTTTACTTGCCAAGCTGAAATAATTGGATTTGATTTTATAAAAAACATTAATTATTATTTTTATGAATTTTTTAAAAATATTGTTAATAGGAGAATTTATATTTGAAATTTATGAATAATTTATCGTTTTAAGCAAAACAATATTATGACTATCACAATATAAAAAAAAAACTTATATAAATCATAAATTGCAATAAAATTATTTGTTTAATTGTTACAAGGAATATTTTAGTTAATTTTGAAATTATAGATGTGATGTGATGGAACTGGAGAAGATTTGGTGTAGAACATTATGGATCGATTAGCGCCATCGGATTTAAAGAAATAAATTAAAATAAAAACATTCCCACTTCCGACCAAAAAAAAACATCTGAACAAAATTTTAATTTCAAATCTTGAAGCCATCAAATTGATTGAAATTATTGCATCTTTATCTAAGAATTTTTATTTTTTGAATTAAAAATAAAAATAAAGCTTACTTATAAAAAAGATTTTAATAAAAAAAAGCAAAAATGAAAGTTGTAAAATGCATTACAATGAAAATTTTTTTTTCTCCAACCCCTATATATGAAAGACACCAAGTTATTTTTATTTTTATTCTTAAAGAAAAATATTTTTATTTAATTTAAGTTTTTATTTTTGAAATATTAAGTTATTTAGGTCTCATTTTAATTTAATGTATATACTCATGAAAATTTTACGAGAGATTTGAACATAGTAATCATACAGAGGAAAGTTTTCCGCTGTTACATTTGATAAAAACAATAAATGACTACAAAATAATTAAACAATTTCAAAAAACAATAGATAATAAAACTAATTAAAAAAAAAGTAAAAACTAAAGTTTTAAATTTTTATTTTTACAAAATAAAATTTTAATTTAATATAAAAACTCAAAAACTCAATTTATTTCCTTTGATATGAAATCAAAAATTCTTAAAATAAAAAACTAAAAAGATTTAAGTTCTCACAAATCAATTTATTTATATATTTAAGTATTTATTTTTTTAAATTTTGTATTTAAATTATGATGTTTTCGCAGTTCTTCTTCATTGAACCAACGGAACTTCAAAAAAGTTGCAAAAATAATGATAAAGAGCTAATGACAACACAATATAATAAAATTTATCTATCTCGATAATTTCAACTTTAATTTGACGTTTTTTTCTTTAAATGACCGTTTTATCAGTCGTAATTAAATTTATATTATTAGAATATTGCAGCCCATGAGAATTAACCTCATAAAAATTTTTAATCGCCGTCAATAATTTTTAAATTAACGAGGAAAATAATTTGTTTGTTTTTATTTTAAGAATGTTATTTTGAAATTCAAATTAAGAAATATCTAAATAAAAAATAAATATAAAAAAGAAAATGTTGAGATTGAAAGAAAATATTTTAATTTTAAAAGTGAAGCCTTGAATAATATTATAATACGCATATTTATCATCAAACGAGAAAATTAATAATTTTATTTGAATTTAAGAATTTTCATTAAAAGTATGAGATATTTATTCTAATTGATAGGATTATTTTAAATGATAAAGACCTAAAGCATCTAAAAGCTACAAAATCAATGATTAAAAATGATATTTTTCATTTTATTGAAATTTTACTTCGCCAAATTTTCTGTTTTTTAATAATTTTCAATAAATTATTAAAATAAAAAAATATTTTTACTATAGAAATTTTAACATTTCTAGTTCTTGTTTTGAAAGATAAATATTTTTAATAAATAAATCTTTGCAAATTTTTTGATAGGAAAATTTTGATAAGTTCACTTAATAAATTTTTTAAATTATCGTAAATTTCGTGCACACAAAGAAATAATTCGCGAAAAATGTGATGAATTTTAATAATCAAAATTTAATAATTCTAGTTTTCTAAATTTGAATAAATATATTAATAAAATATTTATGTTATAAATAAATATAAAATGAAAATTGGTATTTTACATGTTTAAACAAATTGCAGAAAAACAAAATGGCATGAGATTTTAATTGACTCATTAAAACAGTAATCGCCGAATTATTATTTAATTGTTTAAAGAAAAATTTATTTATAATTAAATTTTGTGATGAATGAAAATTATCGCAAGTTAAAGATTAATTTTTTGCTAAATATTTTAAAGAAAGAGATCATTTCGTTGAATGAATTATTAAATTTAAAAGCTTTTTATATCTGGTATTAAAATTTGGGTTATCCTAAATGTTTTTTATTTAAATTATAATAACAATGGATTTATATTTTTTTGTTTGTCCATATTGTCAATTGCAAATATGATAATATTGATATAAATGAACAATAAAAGGAATTGTCACACCATGCACAGGATAAGAATTTGAAGTTTGATGGTTTATCTCGCTGATAAATGTTCACAGGGAGTTCATCGAGTACAATTCGATTACGGTCGTATTTAGTAGTTTTTTGTTCTCGCTCATTTGTTTAAAATAATTGATAACTTTTTTAATCCATTAAATTTTGATTTTGATTTAACTTTCATAATATCTTAATTGTATTTAATATAAATTACTGGCATTAATTTACTTCTCTAAAATTTGTTTAACTTTTATTATCGCTACTTCCTTATTGATTTTGCAACCTTTTGTTTTATTTTAATCATTTTAGAAAGTCAATTTTAGAATACAAATATTAATTCTTCATATACATTGTTTTGCGGTATCATACAATATTTTATGCACCTGTGCCAATTGATTTTAAAATTTTTCGTGCCTTCATGCGTTGATTTAGCAATGCAACTGTTCGGTCCGAGGGGTTTTGTTGTAGTCCAATTAAATATTTATTTATTGGAGAAGGAAAAGAAAGTCACAACAAATTGGGGAACAATATATATGCAACTGAATGAAGGGAAGACAATATGAGAGGGGGAATGGGAGCATATTTATGGGCGAGGGAACAACATGAAATAAGGGGAATCGATTGGATTGGCATTATGTCACGGACATTCAAATCATCGGCGGCAATGCGCCGAACACCTCCCCCCTTAAGCGCGGTTCCGAGCAATTCGCACAAAGCTTTCGGTGCAAAGTTTATTTATATTTTTAAATTTAAAACAAAGAATTTTTAATAATTTTATCCATATTGATTTAATTTTTCTTGATGAATTTTTTCTTATGAAATTCCTGCAACTCTATAAAGAAGATAGTGTAAAAAATAAAAATATTACAAGATTGACGAAATAGAGGTTCAAGAAATTTTTTTGTACTTTAATTGTGATTTTTTTTAGTTGTTCTTAATATTAATTGCGAGAATATGTGTTGTAAAAATTTCAGCTCGATTAAATTATTTCGAATGGCATTAAGCAATAATTCGCTTAAAGATTATTATTGAAAAGAAAAATATTATTATTATTTACAAATATCAATTTTAAAGAAAAATAATAAGAATAAAATGACTAAACTAAGCATATTTTTTTAGCTAATATACAAATAAATTCAAAAGTAATTCACCACCATTAAAACAAAACTTGAAGTAAAGAAGAAACTTTAAACAAATAACAGCATTAATAATTTTTCCACCAAGTATTAAATTAATTATGTTTGATATACTACAAAAATATTCGTTTGAGCTAGTTATATACACATCTTATTAATGAATAAAAAATATTTGGCGATTAATTATGTAACTTCGTTCTTAACGCTGAAAACAGGTGATTGACACCGTTGACGGCTATAAATTTGGCAAATTCGTTGCTCGTAAATTGGGTGCCATTGTCAGACACCAAAATTTCCGGGATGCCGTGTCGGCTGAACAAATATCGAAGCTTTTCTATTGTTGCCGCTGTCGATTTTGTGGCCATTTCGAATACCTCCGGGTATTTCGAAAAGGCATCGACGATGATTAAATATTCCTTGCCGAAAAATGGTCCGGCATAGTTGGACACCACTCTAATCATTAGGGAGTCCAATTATATGGAAATCCATATTTTTTTCCTGGACTCTGGAGGCCTAAAACGCACGAGAAACATGTTTTTAGCTTGGTTTGAAGCTTCTAGTACAATGGCTATATTAATCGAGCTAATCGAGTTCGGAAGATTGTAGTGTGGGTTTTAGGCTGTTTAAAAATTAAAGAAAATAATAGTTTGAATATTTTATAAATTTTCAATCACAGAAAATAATGGTAAAGGCAATTTCTCGTGATACAAAGCTGGTCTTTGATCCGATGAAAAAGCTTTATTTCGGTACTTTCTTCTCCGACATTTCTTGGCCAACCATTCGTCAAATATTTCTTGACTTTTTGAATGGTTTTGTCGGCTTCAGCAACTGCGGCAATTTCCTTAAATTTTATTGGCAGTGCTTCAATTGATCCGATCAAAATTTCCTCAATTTCCGAATCTGATCGGAGAGATGAAATCACTCGGTCTTCGTCGCTTTTTCCCGTTGCGATCAGTCTTGAAAGCATATCGGCTTGACCGAAATCATTAGTACTGAGTTACTCAATGCTAAAGTCGTATGCGAGGAGGATCAGCGACCAACGGATGAGTCGGTTGGCACTGCACTGGCGCACTCCCTTTTTGCTTTCGAAGATGGCAAGAAGTGGCTTATGGTCGGTTAGCAACTTGAATTTTCGTCCATAGATCATTTTATGGAATTTTTGCACGACGAAAATCAGTGCCAATCCTTCTTTCTCGATTTGAGAATAGTTTTTCTCAGCCGGTGTTAGAGCTGATGAAGCATGTGCAATTGCCTTTATTGTTCCGTCGGGAAATTTGTGGGAGATTACCGCTCCAATCCCGAGTTCGGATGCATCTGCTGCAACCACGATTTCCTTTGTTGGGTCGTAATGCGTGAGCAGAAGTTCAGATGACAAAATTTCCTTTATTTTGTCAAATGCTTGTTTGCATTTTTCACTCCACTTCCATTCGCTGTCCTGCTTCAGCAGATCGTCTAGCGGTTTTCGTACAAAACGCATGTTTTTGACGAATTGCTGGTAGTGGTTCACCATTCCGAGGTATGAACGCAGCGATGGCACATCTGTGGGTGCGGGCATTTTACTAATTGCCGAGATTTTCTCCGGGTCCGGTCTCCGTCCGTTTCTGTCGATGATTTGTCCGAGATATTTGATCTCTTCTCGGAAAAACGAACACTTTTCCAATTTGATCCGGAATCCCCACTCTTGGAATTTTTCCAAAACATTTTTCAAGTGATCAGCGTGCTCTTTGACGCTTTTGCTTACGATGATCACATCATCCAAGTAAGCTGTGGCGAATTCAAATTCTGCCAAGATTTGGTCCATTACCGATTGGAAGATGGCTGGCGCTGATTTCACGCCAAACGGAAGTCTCTTAACTTCATAATTGCCACGGTGTGTTGAAATCGAGCAGATTTTCCTTGATTCATTTTCCAATTCGATTTGGAGATAGGCATCCCTGAGGTCGATTTGCGAAAAATATTTTCCACCAATTAAGATTGCGAAAATATCCTCAGGCAATGGCAGCGGATGTTAGTGGTCCTGAAGGGCATTGTTCAGACCGGTGGAGTAGTCTATACATAGGCGTGCGCTTCCGTCGGCCTTTTTTACCGCCAAAATCGGAGCAGCCCATTCGGTGTATTCGACTTTTCCAATCACACCCATTTTCTCCCATCGCTCCAAGTCTCCATCAATCGCTTCTTGTGCGTTGTATGGGACTGGGCGAGCCTTTCTGTAGACCGGTGCGGCGTCCGCTTTCAAAGTCAGATGCGCCTTAAATTTCATACAACGGCCCAATTCCTTTTTGAAAATGTCGGGAAATGTCGTTTTGAGATGTTGTGTTCCATCGAACATGCATCCACTTTCGGTGCATTTACAGCGGTTTTCAAAAGTGAACTTAAGTTTCCAATTTTCCTTTTTGGAATTGGCAATTTGTTTCTCCGTCTCCATTCCTGCACTTTGTCGCATTGGCCTTCTAAATGTCCATTTGGGAACATTTTTTGCACTTTGCTGACTTGTGCTTACACTCCCAGTGGCTGTGATTTGTCCAACCACATCGCCAACATTGTTGTGCCGGAGCGGATGATAATTGGCCTTGCTTGTTGTTTGGCCTTCCTCCCTTTTCGGTTTTGTGCCACTTTGGCTTAACTGCATTTATGCTTCGGTTGGCCGCAGATGATTCAATCAGCTTTGATTCGCTGATTGTCGTCATGAAATTGATACAATCTTGAACAATGTCATCATACTTGACGTCATCTCCGTCTGCGCCGAGCTTTGACAAAATTCGTTGTCTCAAAGTTGCATCTTTCGGCGACTTTAGATCTGTCAAGAGCATCAAAACCTTGAATTGTTCCTCCTTTAGTGATGAAAACTTGAAGTCATTCGTCGAAGTCGGTCACTTTTGACGGCAGGCATGATTTGGAATATTCACTGAATGCCGTTTCCGACAATTTGTTCATTAATGCCTTTACTTTCACTGCGTCAGTTGCGTTTGGTGCCGAACAGTCCATTGCAAAAGAAAACCTTTCGATCCATTCCGAAATTCGTCCCTTTTCGTCGGTCGGTTCGAAGACCGAAATGTCAGGCAGCTCCGGCACCGGAACATTATTGTTCGGATTCGGTTGATTGTTTTGTTGCTGCTGCTGTGCGGTGACGAGTTGACTAATTGCGTCCAGCAATTGTTGAATATTGGCTTGTGCCATTGTCGGTGGTTATCGATCGCTTTTCAGTTGAGTGTTGAAATTGGACGATGAAAACCGCGTATTGTGGAACCGCAACCCGCCTAGAGTCTATAGGTTTTTCGGCGATTGAAAACCGCGCCAAGCGGAACCTCACCCTTTTAGGGTCTATTGGTTTTTTGAAGCGTTGAAAACCGCACCTGGCGGAACCTCACCCTCCTGGGGTCTATTGCTTTTTTGACGCGATGAAAGTCGGCAGTCGAAATGTGGACGGTTTGTTTTCGTCCACTCGAAGACCGGCGGCAGAATGTTGAAATCCAAAAATTACTCTTGTCTGGAGATGTAATAAATGAATAACAAATGCGCTTTATGTCGTATGCTTTTTAGCTGACTGCGCCAATGTTCGGTCCGAGGGGTTTTGTTGTAGTCCAATTAAATATTTATTTATTGGAGAAGGAAAAGAAAGTCACAATAATTTGGGGAACAAATATAAATGCAAAATGAATGAAGGGAAGACATAATAGGAGGGAATGGGAGCATATTTATGGGCGAGGGAAGGAACTTGCAAAAGGCTTTTTTATGAATTTAATAGCATACCAAAATTAATTGATTTAAATTAATTAAATTATAATAAAAATTCAAATGAGTAAATTACTATACTTATCAAACAATTAAAAATATTTATTTTTTATCATATACATTAAAAAATATAAATTAATAATTAAAAATAAAATTCTGCTGAAATCAAATACTTTATTATGTTGATAACACTTTCAAAAATATGAATTTTATTATATTAAATAATATTTCCTTCAAGAATAACACTTTTGTAATAGAGATAACCATTTGCATTAAATAATCATATCAGCGAAAATAATAAACCTGACAATGATTATAAATTATAAACAAAGATTAATATAACTTGATGAAATAATTAAATATATTTAAAATAATGAATGTAATTTGTCTCCAAATGTACTTAATGATTACAACTTAATTTAAAATCAAGAAATAAATATTGTATGTAAGTAAATCAAGAAAAAACAATCTTTTAGAAAAAAATAGAATGTCGAGAAAGAAGAAACTAGAGATGGTTATTAAAATAAAAGCGTAAAATAAAAAAAATAAATGAGATTTTATAAAAATAAGAATTACACAGCCATAAAAAATTTTTATTATTTACATTTCATGAGGAAAGGAAATTTTTTTAGAAATAATAAAAAATTGCAGTGAATAAAATATCATCGATTGTAAAACTTTAAAATTAGAAATACTGAAAGAAATAATATATAATAAGAAAAATTGTCTTTAAATGTTACAATGATTTTATTTTTTCAAATAATTGTTTTATTCAATTGTTAGTACAATAATTTAAAAAAATAAATTCATTTAAATAATTTTTTGTTATCTCAGCGTGTAATAAATCTCTTTAAGGAAATAAAACAAAATACAAATAAATGCTAAAATATAATATTTCTTTGTATTCCACTTTTTAATATATTTTCTTACACGATTTCTTAATTTGATAATTTTAAGCAAAAAGTTTCTTATGTTCAAAAATGAAAAATCTTTGCTTAGATACATTTAAATTCATAATTATACTTTTATTTATAGAACAAAGACAATATATGAATTCATTGACTGACTGGTGCATTAATCTTACTTTGATATATATTTGAAATATTTACAACGATAAGAATACTTGGCGATTTTAATTCTAATAAGTCATTAACTCAAACAATTTTATGTATTTGCTTATCAAGTTAATCAATAATATTCGTAAATTTTTTACTAATTTAAATAATAAGAGAGAGCTGATAAATAGTTTAAATAATTCAATTAAAGTTAATAAAACTCATAATTTGATAGAAGATAAAAAATAAAGAGATAAAGAATAGCTAAATAAATACAATATTGTAAAAAGTACTAAATAAAAATAAATGAAATATGAATTTTTGAATATCCCCGATATTCCCAAGAACCAAGAAACAAACAAAAAGATCGAAGTTATAAATAAATACAAAACCCGTGATTGTTTATCTATCTTGTTGTTGAGTTCCGTGAGAAGTTTTATTTATATTAATTTACAAGGCTTCATTAAAATAATTATTCGTAGTCTTGTTGATACCGATATAAAATAAGCATAATGATTACTTTCATTAAATTATATTCTTTAATTTTATATTATTTTTCAAAAATTATTTCTTTTAATTGCAAATTTTTTTTCTCAAAATGTTAGTCATTCTTTAATTCTTTTATGATATTGTTACTTAAATATAATGTTTACATTCATATTAATTTTATTTGTCAAATTACTTTTTTTGCCATTTTTATATTCTCATTAATTCCGCATTGTTTATTTTCTTCAGTCAATGCCGCTGCCATGAGGCCAGTTGTTTGTTAGTGCGCGCTCTCGATGAGGCGAGCCGGGTAAAAAATATATGGTCTTGGCATGATATTGTGGAATTATTACTAAAATATTATTCTTTTAACTATTGCTTTTAATTCTTTTTCTTATTTTGACAAATATTTCCTTTTAATGCATTTTATAGAAAATGATGATTCAAATAATTGGAAATACTAATACCCAGAATTTATATTTGTGATAAAAACATTGGATTAATCTAATATAACAAGTTAGTAGACAGTAATAAATATCAATTATTCACTTGAATAAAATAATTATAATCAAATATTAAAATATAATTTGTTGAAAAATTCTTTGAAAAGAAAATGAAGCTATTTATGCTTAAATTATAATAACTTCCGAATAAAAAATTAGGAATGATGCATGCTTATGGGTATAAAGGATATATTATATGAAACGTTTTTAAAAATCTACTAATAAATATAACTCATTCTGTTTACAGAAATAATACTTGGACGAAGAACATGATTATATATGATCAATCGAGTTAAAATTTATTATTATTTTAATTTTATTGAAATTTAATAATTAAATTTCTACGTTGAGGGATACTAACAAAATAATATATTAAATGGTTTAATTTTTCGGCTTATCGCAGAATATTTTACAAATTTAATTTTTAATATTCGGAAGAAATTTAATACCATTGCTCAAGTATAGATAAAATATATCATTTGTTTCTATATATAATTAACTTTACTTTACTCTTAAAAACAATGTATTCAAAATATTAATACATCAAATACCGAACAGTCGATGCTGAATATAACGCAACTCATATTGTTTTGCGTCTTAGCCGACTTTCCACGAGATAATAAGCATATAAACAAGTCCTTATTTTGTGAAGAATTAATAATAAATATAATTTTAAGAAATAAATGTCAATATTTAATTACAAAATTTTCACATATAAACAAAAATATGGATTAAATTAAAATAATCAAATCAAAGTATATACTTAAAAACATCGAAAAATTTAACTCTTTAAGATTACATAATCGAACATTAAAATATTATTTATCATAAAAGAGAAAATTCTAGTTAAATACAATTTAAAGGAAAACTCAAAGTTTCGATTTGATTAGTTTACAATATTTTGTTGGTTTTTTAATTTAATTTCTTTATTTTGTTATTTAAAACAAAAAATTAATTGATATAGCAGAAAACTTTTTTTTAGCTTTTTATGTTAACAATGGTTTATTCGTTTTAATTTTCTTTACCTTAGCTTTATATTTTCATTATTTCAGTAGGATTTTACATTATATTATATCATTTTTTAACTTTCGTTTAACTGTATGGTTTTATTTTCTATATATTTTATTTTCGTAAAGCACGGGTAACTGGTAGATTTACGCGCAGCTGTGCGTATTTGATCCTAATATCTCAAAAAGGCTGCATTTTTAAACAAAAAAAGCTGGAGTATTTAATATTATGATCATATAAAATCTTTTTTTAACTTGTAAACTGCAACATCTGAATTTCAGCACTTGAGTATTAAAAAATTTATATAAAATAGCAATATTTTTATTTTAAATGAAATTCGTTTGAAAATCGAAAAATTTATTAAAAATTAAAAATTTTGAATACATCCATTAGCTTAGGTAAAATTAAGAAATGTATTAACATTTATTTTTATAAGTACTAATTATTCTCAAAAATTAATTTAAAAAATAAATTCCAATTAAATTTAGAAACAAAATATTCGCAAATTGAAATAACGAAATCATAGACTTTTATTTAATTTGGAAATAAAGCTTTCCTTGCCTTAAATATTAATTAACCTAATTGTAGACTAATTTAGAGTTAAAATTGAAATCTAGATATAAATGTCTATAGAATTCTGAAAAAATATTCAAAAGATAGGTTAGAACAAAAATATGATAACATTTCTTTGAGCAACTCCCATTAAAAGTACATTAATTAGATGATAATAATTAAATAAATAGTATCATTTTTAAAAATGAACCATCAATTGAGACACCACTGTAGCAAGAAATAAATAAAAATTTAAAATTTAAAATATTTTTAGAATTTATTTTTTTAATTATTAAATATTTATGAAAAAGTTTGCATCAATAATATTACCAACGTTTATACCTTAAATGATGAATGCTAAATACTAAAACTATAATTTCTGAAAATATTCTGCATTAAACTAGTAAAATGAAATGATTTTATTAATTAAAATAAAATTTGTGTTCTTAAAAGATCCGAAAACGATGAAAATATTAAAATATTAAAACAGAATAGATCCATTCCGCCAAAACCATAAACATGTTTAAAAATAATGATCATATATATTAATGGTAAAATATTTAAAATTTTTTTATGAAATTTGCTGTTTTTTTCGGGTTTGTGAGAGGTTTTACAAGAGCGGCAAAGATTTGTTTTACCATCGACCGGCATAATAATAACTAACCTGGTGGATAAATTTATTAAGCATTTTAATTTTATTTAGAAATGAATACAATTAAAATATTTTCAATACAGGTGAAATCTTTGCAAGATAAATATAAAAAATTTACTTCCCAATGATATGGAAATTTATTAGCATTTAAATTAATTGACATTATACAAAGGTAAACATCTCCAGCAAAAATAACATTAAAATTAAATTATTATAGATAATAACAGTAGAGAAGCACGTTGATTCAATTAAATTAAAAGCAAAATCTTCTTGCTTAAATCTAACATAAATAATATTAATCGAATAAACTAATGTAAAATGAGACAATATTAAATATTATTTAATAATTTATTTTAAATGAATTGAATTTATTTATTTATTTATTTACAAAGCAATATTTTAAAATTTCTTAATTATTATAAAATGAGTCGAAAGAAGATTTTGGGTGTGTTGAGTTGCATAATTAGAATAAAATAACTTACAACTAAATTAAAAATATATATAAATTGGTCAAATTTATAAAAAAAATTCGTTTATTGCTTAGTTTCGGATTAAACTTGATTCAAAAAATTTCTAAAAAATTGAATTTTAGAAAGCTGAGTTTAAAAATCATAAAATTCAAGGAATCATAATAAAAATCTGAATAATGCTTTAAAAACCCAAAGTTTTCTCATTCGAATAATATATCCTATCTTGATTTATTTGAACTATTTTTTAAAAAATCCATGAACAATTCAAGTCACCACTATGAAAGAACTTTACATTTGCTTAAAATAAAAATTCATTTAACTTAAATTTTATAAAATACAGTTTAATTGTGGTAATAAATATAAAGTTTTAAATTTATAAAATTACAAAATAACACATAGAATTTTGCCAGCATTAAACGAACAATAAATAAAATTTTTTATTGGTATCCTTCACAAAAGTTGATAAAAATGGATATTGATATTAAATTATGTTAATTCTTCATGAATATTGTCTAAAAATAATCCAAAGAAAATGTAATTATTAAGCCTTATTAAACCTTAAATAAAAACATTGAAGGAAATGTCCATAGTTGATAGAAAGTAAGTGATACAATGTTAAATCTATAGAATGTTCTTTACACGTTTTACATTTTACCAAATTTGTTTATTTTAAAAGTTTTTACATTTCCCAATGAAAAATAACAAATATATTGGTTTTTAAAGGTTTATTTTATTAAAAAAAATTATTAATTCATTCTTGTTACTTCAGTTAAAATAGATACTCGAGTAGTAATCAAAACGTTCGTCAGTTTTAATGTTTACTGTTGCGGTTAGTTATAATTATTTATAAATTATTGTATTTTTAATTGTATTTAGCAATTTATAGTTACTTAAATTATTATAGAATTTTTATAATAATCTAGTTAATTAAGTTTTTTTTTATAATACATTCTTTATTGTTGCAGCTTATGTGATTCTCTTTTTATTGGAATCATTTCCTATTAAATCAATGCGATAATTTATATGATTCAATTTTTTAATTTTATAAATTTTTTGTGCGATAATTCCGTAAAAAATCATGTTATATTTTCAATTTGTTTAGGTACGATTTTATTTTCGAAAAGTAATTTGTTTAAAATTGTGTATGCATAATTAAAAAGTCCCATAAAAATTAAAGAATTAATTGTAAGTTGAAAAAATAAAATTTTTGTTCAAACAAAAATATAACCAGAAAAATAAATATATTTTTGAAAAATATGATAATATCACATTTTTAAACAATTTTAAAATAAATTAATAATTAATTATTTTGTCTTATATTTTTCTTGTATATATCTATGTAAGTGAATTCGTAACTTTTCAAAATCATTTTTACAAATCTTTTAAAAATGCAAACAAAATTTTATATAATCTAATGGATAAAAAAGCTAAAAGAAAAAAACCTTTTTCTATTTTTCGCAGGCGCGGGAGTAAACCTAGAGTAATATAAATATACAATCTTTACAAAATATCTCAAATGAAATAAAACATCGGTTAATATACAGTTATTATACATAAAAGAAAGATATACAAAGCAAGATTTAAGAAGTAAATAAATGAAATAGAGTAATTAAAAAATACAACATGTAAATAGTTATAATCAAATAAAGAAAATATCTCAAATAGTGTTTTGCTAGTTTCTAAATGAGCTAGATAATATATAATATTGTATTAAACTGCAAATTTCATTATGAAATAGATAAATAATGAGAAATAAATTGTCAATATAAATTATAATTTATTATTACTTAATATTTATTCATGTGTGTTATTAAAACAACTTAATTATTCAAACTTTTTTTATGAGAAAAACAGAATTTGACTATTTTCATAAAAAAATTTAAGGAGTCCGAGAACGCAGAGGACCTTCGCCGATCCTGTCAACGTCTTTCGGTCGAATTGCAATTTTAATTATATTTTTATTCTTAAGAGAGAGAACTTAAATTTTGTCTTATTTAATTTAGTAAAAATGATCGCAACTTTGGCCCGATTTATCCGCGTATAAATATTAGAATTTAAAAAATTATTATTACATTAAAATTTTAATTACAAAATTCAACATAATTAATAATTCGTTAAATATGAAAATGAAACAATGGTTATACAAATAATAAAAAAGATAATCTACAGCAATTTTATAGAAGCAAAAATATAACAAAAAATTAAAATAAACTTTCAAAAATGTTCGCCTAATGCGTTAAAGCAATTAATTTACAGGAAGAATAAATTAGTAAAAACATTCAGAAAAAATAATAAATTTTAAAGGTATTAATGAATGAATTAAATGACAATTAATATTAAAATTAAATAGATAATTATCTAAAAATAATAATCCCTTTGAAAGATATAGAAATTATTTTTATATATATGTAAAATTAAAGAAAACTAAACTAACTAAATGAGGAGAAGTCTTGGTCATTAAGATTTGAATAGAAACTTAAATTAGTCTTGAATGATACAGAATGTAACATTATAGCCGCACCCCGTTTTTCATGAGCTTTAATTTACTTTATATATATATATATGAAATTAGTAAATCATTTAAGATAACTTACGATTAATAACTTAATTTTTTATGGCATATGAACAAATTCATTTTAATAAATAAATTTAATACTTATATTAGCTTCTTTCAAAATAGGGTATTTTTTAATGTTTATTCAACGGTTCTTGGTTTGCACCCTCAGAGACCTTCAGAACGAGTTGAAGAACTTGCGTAGTTCATCCATGACTGATTTGAGCGCCCATAAAGAGAAGGAGAGAAGGGTTAAAGGAATGAGGGAGACGGAGCAAAAGCGGCGCATCTCGACATCCGGAACAAATGACCAGTGGAAGTGAGGATATGGCTTGAAATGGTGGCCAATTTATAGGCGCCATAGGGATGGCCAGCTTAGAGCAAGAAGCGAGAGCGTCAGTTGTTCATTTTGCGTTAAATTTAAATTTGAATTTCCCGCCAAATGCATAAAGGACAAGTGTCACAAGCGAGAAAGAGAGAGAGTAGTGAATGGAGCGGCTTCGTGTAAAGCATTATTTTTTCTATTTTTTTGTTTAGAAATAAAATGAATATGTTAAAAATTGAATTATTTTAAAAAAAAAGCTGATGCTTATTATTAAATAAGTGCATCGCTCTGGTGTTCGAGATTTCGAGCGGCATATGAGCGGTAATCCCGAGGTCGGTGAAAAGGTTGTCATTCGACAACCATCCGTTGCTACCAGTTAAGCCGTGCCGGGTTTCGGGATTCAGCCTGCTTAGTTCCAGCCCCGAAGATCGATCTCCTTCATCCACCAACGGATTGTTATACTGGGCCGTAGCCCCCGTGGAAAGGCTCCGTCCCATCGGTCGGCTTAGGGGGAGTGCCAGTATTGGAAGTGATGACTGGAGAAATGACTGACTGACCTCGATGGCTGGGAAATCCATTGCTTAAAAGGGGAATTCCGGTGGGCGTTTCAATGGGGAGGAGCCTCTCCCATCCCATCACAATCGGTAGCCGAGACCCGAGTCACGGCTTACATTAGTTTTAATTAAGTGAATAATTGAGTTTATGTTTTTTAATTGTTTAAATTATAAACATGTTGAGTAAAGCAGAAAGAAAATCAAACTCTAGTATTATAATTATATTTTATTTATAATAAAATAACTAATTTAGAATATTTATTTGACTGTTCATTTATATGCATTTTTTCCTGTCTGCCAAATTCGCTTTTCACTAGTTGCCATTTTCATCCACTTTCATCATGTCTTTTATTGCCCCCGGCACTTTCGCGTTTCTTTCAAAAGAGTATGGGGAATTTTCGACTGGGCATTTTGACGTAAGCATCTTCAGTTGCATTTCGTTATGTTAAAAAGCTTTTAAATTATTTTTGTGGTAAAGCTAAATCACTTAATTTTAATATGAAATTTTTTTGACTATACAATTATATATTGAAGATACTTATTAAAAGATTTAAATGAATTTAAAAACAAGGTTTTTGTGTTCACTAAGTATGTACTTAACTTTTTGTAATTGAGTAATGAGGTTTTGTGTAAATTGTATATTTGGTTTTAAAATTTTTATAAATTTCAGATAAATAATTAGATATAATAAAGCAACATTTTCTTATTTTTTTATTTCTTGTGAAATATTGGCTTTGTGTTCCTATGTATCCGCCATGGTGAGAGGCATTCGCTAAGGAAGACACTGACTCTTTACGAAGAAATGATTTTTATTTTTTAGAAGCTAATTTTATGTCAGATAAGAACAATTATTTCATTTAAACTCGAATAATTCTGCGTATAATTATTAATATTCGTCGAAAACATTAAATTAACTATAAATAAAAAATATCATACCATTTTTACCAGTTATTGGTTTTTAATCATTAAATTAACACTTCAATTAATTAATCATAGAAAAGAAAATTTAAATAGGTTATTAATTAAATTTTTTATTGACATTATATTAAAATACGGTCTATGCCCGTTAAAGAGTTTTAACTTATTATTTCATTTTCATTTTATTTTAATAGAATTTCTATTATGACATAATCAATTTATTTCACCATAAAATTATGTAATTTGAATAATAGAAAACTAATTTAATAAAAAACTTAATTATAGTTGCATTATTTTCAGAAATAGTTCACATATTTCATAAAATTTAAATTATTCATACACTAAAAAATTGTTTTTCGTTTCATTTGATTATAGTATAAAATTGGTTATTAATATACATTTTTAGGCTTCTTAACTTCGTTTTTAGCATTTTTTACTTTTCAATATTTTGTTTAGTAATTATATTTCTGTTTTATTTAAAGTTTTCAATGTATTTTTTCTTTTATTAACAAATAAAATATAAATTTTTTTACATAGACCATTGAATAAATGGTGCATAAATGCGATCGATCTTGACTTTGTTTCAGGAGCTTTAAAAAATTCCCTTTTTTAATAAAGTAAATCCTAATGGTAGAAGTGAAGAAGACCGAGATAGAATTAATTTTCATATTTTTGTATTATTTTTAGCTGATAATTACTTAGGGTTAGAATTTTCATAATTTTTTTGTTCATGTTATGTATTTATATTTAGATTTATTAATAAACAAATTTTCAAATATCTTTAATTTAAGAAGCGCGAGCGTGCTCGACTCCGTTCTCAACAGAACATGGCCCGTCTGTTCGTCCGCCCGGCACTGACCAAAGAACAACTCAAGAAGAAATACGAAGAGCGCGTCAGAAAACGTCAACAAAACTCAGCTCCAATGGCACCGGCAAGCTCACAGACAAATGCCCCGACTTCCGTTGTCGAAGATGGACCAAACCAGGAGGAGGCCAGCGACGACATTTCCAAACCGCCTGAGGTTTTTGACCAAACAATTCTCGTCTGTTATGAAGTATTAAACTCATTACCACCCACCGACAAAATTGTTCACGAAATGCAATCGCTCAAAAAACAATTCCCTCATCTTTTCAATAAATAGTTGTACCAGACCTTCAACAATTTCTTCAGATAAAATTAAAACTACCTACTTCAAACTTTCCTAAAAAATTCATCAAAAATTTTTTTTTCTCCAACCCCTATATATGAAAGACATTTTCTTATTTTTATTTTTATTCTTAAAGAAAAATATTTTTATTTAATTTAAGTTTTTATTTTTGAAATATTAAGTTATTTAGGTCTCATTTTAATTTAATGTATATACTCAATTCAATAAATCAAGAATAATAAGCAGAACGCATGCATCTTTGGTGCTAGTAAGATATTGCCGAATGAATTAATTGGTTTTTTCTCTTCATTTTAAAACATTTCACGTCCCCATGCCCTGCCCACTTCCCGCGGAATTGATCAAGGAAATAATTGACGCTCTCCCCCTCCAAAAACACATCGGCTTTTGCGCTAAATTTTGTTTTGGCATACTTTGTTAAATGTCGGTTTTATTCCATGATGAGAAGATTGTTTCGCCCAGAGCATATATCAATACCAATGGCCCGAAGAACTGGAATTTATTTCTTTTTCGATGTTTATACTCCCCCTATTTATTTTCCACTCTACCAATAATAACATTTAAATAAAATTATAATTTTTTATTTCTTATTCTGATTAATTTCGAATATTATTTTTGATAATTAAACAAAATTGTATTTGTAGTATTTTGACTTCATTTAATCTAAATATTAAATGTGTTTCTCCGATGTTTTTATTATATAAATCAGAATATTTATTAAAACAGTAATTCGCTGTAATTAATCAATTTTTCGCAATACATTTTTTTTAATTGTTTTTTTAAAGAGCGAAAATACTATAAATTTCCCGAACTGACAAATGAATTTTAATAAATATTTGTACTATTTTTTTAATTTACGGCTCAATATATATTTTTTAAATTAAACAAAATGAATTATTTTTATTGTAGGTAGATGAAGAGAATTTAAGTATTTATTTCACTTCTATGTATGCACAAAAAAATTCAAGCACTGGTTTAAATATATTTATATATATGTTTTTAATGGTATTTTTCAAAATTTTATGTTTATTCACTTTTTATAGAATTTTGTTTTACATTTTATAATTATAACTTTTGATAGTCTATATATGCCTTTTTGAAATTGTTTCATTTTATTGAAATTTTACTTCGCCAAATTTTCTGTTTTTTAATAATTTTCAATAAATTATTAAAATAAAAAAATATTTTTACTATAGAAATTTTAACATTTCTAGTTCTTGTTTTGAAAGATAAATATTTTTAATAAATAAATCTTTGCAAATTTTTTGATAGGAAAATTTTGATAAGTTCACTTAATAAATTTTTTAAATTATCGTAAATTTCGTGCACACAAAGAAATAATTCGCGAAAAATGTGATGAATTTTAATAATCAAAATTTAATAATTCTAGTTTTCTAAATTTGAATAAATATATTAATAAAATATTTATGTTATAAATAAATATAAAATGAAAATTGGTATTTTACATGTTTAAACAAATTGCAGAAAAACAAAATGGCATGAGATTTTAATTGACTCATTAAAACAGTAATCGCCGAATTGCAAGAATAATACGGAATTAAGCAAAACGAACTAAATAAAAAATGACATGTATATTTAAAAATATTGCATAATATTTTGGGAATTATTAAAAAATTTAAAAAGATCCATCCTGTAGTAAAAAAAATTTCTCCTACAACTTCGATTAAAATTTTAAAATATTAACAAAATTGAAAAAAACTATCATTTATGAAATAGCAAAAGAGCAATACCTTTATTAAAAATTAATATAATAAAACAGATTAAATGAGTATAAAAATGAAATGAATATTTAAATGGAAAAAAGCCACCATGCGAGTTAAAAAAGAAAAACAATTTTAAAACATAAATAATTAAAATTAGTAAAATGCGAATAAAAATTTAATTTTTAAAATTTGTTTGTAAAAAATCATACAATTACCAACAACTTAATTTGTTTTAAAACAGAGTAAAATAAAGCTAAAATTTTCTAGAAAATAATGAAGGAAAATTTAACTGAATGATGTTAATAAATTT
This sequence comes from Heterodera glycines, assembly GCA_004148225.2. Lineage (NCBI taxonomy): Eukaryota > Metazoa > Nematoda > Chromadorea > Rhabditida > Heteroderidae > Heterodera > Heterodera glycines. The sequence continues at coordinate 19,405,028 of CP049705.1, read as the reverse complement.
ATTTATTTCAATAAAGTCTGGATAT
>CP049705.1:19343129-19404903 GCA_004148225.2 Heterodera glycines | reverse complement strand
TTGCTCAAAAAAGAAAAGATTTTCTTAATACTATTTTGTTTTATAATCATTTAAAAAATAAACCCCCTAAGAAATGAAAAATTTTCCAAAAATTCATCTCCAAAATGTATTTATTTATTTTCTTGACAAGAATTTATGCTTTGGATTTTTTTAAGAAAATAATTTTTTTTTTAAATTCAAGCAACAAATAATTTAAAAAATATGCATAAATTTTTTCCTAATGTTGTCAGATTAGAAATAAAAAATAAATGCATAATTGAATAAAACTTAATAATAAATTTTCATTCAAACAAATTACGAAAGCGCCGAAATGGAAATTCCATTATTTTTAATTATAATCTTATTTTTGACTTGAACTTTTCTTCTCTTTTTTCAATTCGCACAAAGCTTTCGGTGCAAAGTTTATTTATATTTTTAAATTTAAAACAAAGAATTTTTAATAATTTTATCCATATTGATTTAATTTTTCTTGATGAATTTTTTCTTATGAAATTCCTGCAACTCTATAAAGAAGATAGTGTAAAAAATAAAAATATTACAAGATTGACGAAATAGAGGTTCAAGAAATTTTTTTGTACTTTAATTGTGATTTTTTTTAGTTGTTCTTAATATTAATTGCGAGAATATGTGTTGTAAAAATTTCAGCTCGATTAAATTATTTCGAATGGCATTAAGCAATAATTCGCTTAAAGATTTATTATTGAAAAGAAAAATATTATTATTATTTACAAATATCAATTTTAAAGAAAAATAATAAGAATAAAATGACTAAACTAAGCATATTTTTTTAGCTAATATACAAATAAATTCAAAAGTAATTCACCACCATTAAAACAAAACTTGAAGTAAAGAAGAAACTTTAAACAAATAACAGCATTAATAATTTTTCCACCAAGTATTAAATTAATTATGTTTGATATACTACAAAAATATTCGTTTGAGCTAGTTATATACACATCTTATTAATGAATAAAAAATATTTGGCGATTAATTATGTAACTTCGTTCTTAAATTTTAGATTAATTCCGAAAATTTAAAGATTAATATTTAAAAGAAATTTTTTATGTTTTTGAAGAATTATTAACCAAATTATCTTGATAAGATATTAATTATTTCCTGCAATAAATCAATTAAAAATTATTTATATACATTAATTAAATTGACAATTATCAATTATTTCTACAAATTATTAATTTTGAATTCGGTCCCAAAACAAAAAATAATTCTTCTTCACTTAATCTTTGGGCTGGACACCACTCTAATCATTAGGGAGTCCAATTATATGGAAATCCATATTTTTTTCCTGGACTCTGGGAGGCCTAAAACGCACGAGAAACATGTTTTTAGCTTGGTTTGAAGCTTCTAGTACAATGGCTATATTAATCGAGCTAATCGAGTTCGGAAGATTGTAGTGTGGGTTTTAGGCTGTTTAAAAATTAAAGAAAATAATAGTTTGAATATTTTATAAATTTTCAATCACAGAAAATAATGGTAAAGAAAATATTAAAAATATTCTGTCACAGTGGGGAATTGAACCCAACAGACGTAGAAGGTTTACCCACTAGACCACATTTGAATCTGAACAGATGTCGGAATTGGCCAATGAGTGCTGACCCAATCCCGAATTAAAACCAAATTAAGACAAAACCAGAAAGACAAACGAATTCCAAACAAAAGATCGCTTTCAAATTCTCTTTATTTCCACCAATTAAGTCCAAGGGAAAAAGCGATGAATCAAAGGCGAAGGCTATGCGAAAGCAAAGGCGAGCGAACGGCGAAGAAAAGGGGGATAAGTCCACAAAAGGATCCAAGGGAAAGAATGAAAAGGCAAGAGAGCAAAAAACCGCAGGCAAATCAAAGTCTTTTATGGCCACTCGGCCGTCGGGAACGGAAGGGGTGTAATGAAGCGAAAAAAGGAGGGGGGATAAGTGTAAAATAAAGCAATTTTATTTGTCGGGGGAACGGAGGGAGGAAATACAAATTATTTCGCAAATCGCGACACAGATGCTGTAAATGAAAAAAAAAATTTTTTTTCTCAATTTCTTCTCCTCCATTTTCCATCTATTTTCTCACCCAGACCCCCATTCTTACCACTGCTTATTTTAGTCCCGCCCGGACCGGGGCTGGCAAAACTGGGGCCGATATTTCGTTTTTTCAAAACCGGGACCGTGACCGGGACTTTTAGGTAATAAATTATATGTTTGCATAACTGCTTTATTATTAATAACTTTGCTAATAATGGTTTTTACTTGTTGATATTTAAAAATTCGGTCCTTTTTGTTTTTATACTGAAGGAATTTAAAAGAAATTATTTAATATTTTCACAAATTATATAGTTTATTTTATTTTAATACAATAAAGTTAATTAAATTTACTTATTAAAAGAATTGACTTTCATTTTAGCTTGAAATAATTTTATTGTTATCTTTTCTATTGTCTAAGTATTTAATCAATCAGAAATTTCTCATTTTTTATAGTCTTTTTAAATTTTTCATAGCTTTTGGTATAAATCACAATAATAATTTTATAATTCTTTTTGGGTTATCATTTGAAAAAAACTTTAATCTAGTTTTAACTATTTGTAAAATTTTATAATGAAATAAGAAATCATTCCAAAAACATTCACATTATAAAATGTATTTCATCTATTAATTATTATAAATAAACTAAATTATCAATTTTAATTTTTTTAATTGTATAAACATAAGATTTTTACCGAATGCATTTTACAGTAGCAAATTTTTTTTCTTTTCTATATGATTATAGACTATAATAATGCTAGTTATCAAGTTCTAATTCTTTTGAACTTTGAGAGGTCTCGGCAGTCGAAGAAGTTGCTTTAGCGCAAATTTATTATTTATTTGGAAATTATATTATTTTATATTTTTTTTGTGTAGTGAAATCTTTTTACTCAGTATCCTAAAACTTTTATTTTGTTTTCTTTAATTGAAAAACATATTTTCTATTCAATAGCAGCAAAGTATTAATTGGTTAATTTTTGAATAAATATTTTTTTAGATTAATAATTATACCTGTTATATATTAAATAGAATATAGATAATATTTCAATTTTATATCTCTTGTCTCAAATACATAATTAATTGAGTTTTTTTTCATTTAAATTTTTAATAATTACATTTATTTTTAATTAAAAATTTTAAAAGAAAATACTCTTTAAAAATTAAAATTAATATTAAATCTTTATTGAAGTTAATGAATAAATATTAATTTCCCGATTTACATAGAAAAATTGAAATCCGTCCTTTTTACTCGCAATGAATAAATTCATGATGATTGGATTATAATTGACAGATTAATTTAATATAAAGGATAGAAAAAGAACCATATAGGATGAAATATTGTTTAAATTTAAATTACAATTAATAATAAACTATGCTAATTGATTATATTTTTCATTTTATATAATAATTTTGCTAAATTAACAAATTATTTACTTCATTTAAAATTGTTGAATATAAAACTTCAGCGATGGAAGTTGACTGAAATCACAGCTCATTCCTCCTACATTTGAACAGCATTCAATTATAGAACAATAAATACATATTTTTTGAAAATTAAATTATTAATGAACTCTTTCGATGATTCATTAGTAAATCAGCTGGTGTACATTAAAAATATTCATTTTTACCTTTTTAAATTAGAAAAAATTTAAAAATTAAATACTTACATTTATTTTTAATTAAAAATTTTAAAAGAAAATACTCTTTAAAAATTAAAATTAATATTAAATCTTTATTGAAGTTAATGAATAAATATTAATTTCCCGATTTACATAGAAAAATTGAAATCCGTCCTTTTTACTCGCAATGAATAAATTCATGATAATTGGATTATAATTGACAGATTAATTTAATATAAAGGATAGAAAAAGAACCATATAGGATGAAATATTGTTTAAATTTAAATTACAATTAATAATAAACTATGCTAATTGATTATATTTTTCATTTTATATAATAATTTTGCTAAATTAACAAATTATTTACTTCATTTAAAATTGTTGAATATAAAACTTCAGCGATGGAAGTTGACTGAAATCACAGCTCATTCCTCCTATTATAAATTTTTGTTTCTTTTATGTATTTTGATTGCCGACGACTTAAATTTTTCATAAAATTATTAAAATGATGATTTTTATTAATGAGACTAAAATGGTAAAAAAATAGTAATTTTTGGCGTAAAACCGCAATTAGAAAAAATTTAAAAATTAAATATTGCAATAATAAAAAAACCAGCGATATGATGGTCAACATGTAATTAAATTAATTATCCAGCGATTTTAAATTCAAGGCTCATTTCAAAAATTCTCTATTTCATTGATTTTATAGATTTAAGAATTTAATTAATTATGAATTTCGATTGTTTTCTTTCTTCTTATTTTACTCACAATAATTGCCAAAACAAAACAATTATATCCGAGCTGCAATAATAATTATTTTGTGAAGATTGTGAGCATTTTGCCTTCGAGAAGAAACTGACCACCTCGCTGACATTAGTTAATTAATCAAGCTTTTAATAGTATAATTAAATATTTATGCACTATAAAAATTATGCTAGATCACCATATCAGGCAGGTATTACTAGAGTATACCACAAATTTTGAGTCCATAAATTCATTTTTAATCAATATGACAAATTTAAAGTAAAAATATTGTATGTTTTAAAAATAAAAAATAAAATAAAAATAAATTTAAACTAAAAAAAGCAAAAGTTGAAAAACAAATTGATATTTTGAATAAAGATTAACGATAATTCCTTTTCAAACAATCAAGAAAATAATTAAATCTGGGTTTTATTGAATAAAAGAAAATTTAATTATACACCTTTAACCGAATAAGTAATAATAAATTACTAAAACTTAAAAATAGCCCTTTTTCTCTACGAATTTCATGAGTCAAATCACAATTTTTAAAGTGTTTATTTAACTAAAATAATAAAATCTGAGGAATCGTTATTAAAATCAATTTAAATTTAAATATAATGGAATAAATTCAAAAAAATATTCAAATCTTCATCAAATGTAATTTTTATTGATTCCAAATATATAAGGTAAGAATATATAAATTAATCATTTACTAAATATTAGACCTAAGACTAAGGCGTATAATAAAAAACGTAATTTAATTATAAATCATATATTATCAAACTAAATCAAATGTAAGAAATATTATAAATAACTTTAAAAAAAGACTGAAAAATAAAACAAGACAAAATTTAAATAAAAAATTAACCCTTATATCTAGAAAAATTAAAGCAATTACGTTAGTTCATTAATTTAAAATAATAAGAAGTATAATAAATATTTTGTCGTGAAAAAATGCTCATTAGGTAAAGTTTAAAAGGCATACTCAAATATTTTTAATCTTGCTTTATGTAAACTTGAAAAAATGCATGAAAAATATTACAATCCAAATTAAAATTTTTATCGAAAAAAATGCATTTTTAAGAACACTCAATAAGGAAGTTAATCCATGAAAATTAATTTTAAAATATTTTTTCAAATATTCATAATTATACTTTTATTTATAGAACAAAGACAATATATGAATTCATTGACTGACTGGTGCATTAATCTTACTTTGATATATATTTGAAATATTTACAACGATAAGAATACTTGGCGATTTTAATTCTAATAAGTCATTAACTCAAACAATTTTATGTATTTGCTTATCAAGTTAATCAATAATATTCGTAAATTTTTTACTAATTTAAATAATAAGAGAGAGCTGATAAATAGTTTAAATAATTCAATTAAAGTTAATAAAACTCATAATTTGATAGAAGATAAAAAATAAAGAGATAAAGAATAGCTAAATAAATACAATATTGTAAAAAGTACTAAATAAAAATAAATGAAATATGAATTTTTGAATATCCCCGATATTCCCAAGAACCAAGAAACAAACAAAAAGATCGAAGTTATAAATAAATACAAAACCCGAAAAACGGGAATTTGTTGTCCATTTGCGATAGATACCAACGAGAAATTTGTTTGCATTTCATTGTATAAATATAGAACGGAACTTTTCAACAAGAACTGATTTCATCAGCGATGTTTAGCATTTGAAGATTTTAAAAATATTAAAATGGTATGATTAATCTGAAAATTTAATTTAATGCAATTCATTGGCTGTATAACGTTTAAGAAATAATAAAATAAACAAAAGATGAAAAATTCATTAAAATTTTAGTTCATAATTCATTTTCAATCAAATACAATTTTAAAAAGAGAAATTATTTCAATAATAGCATAGACAAACTAAAAAATAAGCAAAAAAATGTGTTAAACTAAAATATTTTTAATATAAATAGATGTAATAATCAATTAATTTAATACAATATTTATTACAAGAAAAAATTTAATTCATGAAAAAGATAATGCTATTTAATAATATTTATTTTTTGTTAATTTCATTACTTTTTGGATCGTTTTTTATGTTTTTTCTTTATTATATTTTCTCGATTGTCGTTTTCCTTTTGTACAATCCCTAAAAACTGCTCATTTAAAGTGTATTAAATAGTGGTTTGATCGGGATAAGTATGTTAGCCCAAGTTTAATATTGGTAACCAAGAATTTATTCCAGACAATAAAAAATAAATTTTATATATTACTAAATTTCTATAAATATAATAAATAAAAATACAATAAAATCATATAATTAATGAAGATGACAATTATATTAATAAAATTTAACTTATACTCTCAAATACTTTTTTATTCTTAAAAATATTATTATTAATGAATTATAAATTATAACTCAACAAGCTATTTTATAAGAAAAAAATGCTATAAGCTAAACAGCTTATAGGATACGCTCTAATCGCAGCAAGAAATTAATCGAACAAAAAAAAGAAAAAAATCCGTGAAAATATAAACATAAATTTAAATTTAAAAATTATATTTAAAAATTTCTTTTTTCCTCGCCAAACATAAATTTAATATTTTATAACTTTTTTTCTTTAAGCATTTATTTCTAGATTCTATCCGAAGTGAATTTGCCCAAATTAAGAAATTTTTTCATAAACATAAACACAAAGCATCTTTTTAAAAGGTTAAAATAAATATTAAATGAAAAATATTAATTAATTAAATTTGTAAAATATATAAATCCGAATGCATAAGCCTTCCATAAATGATTACTTAACAATTACAATTAAAATCAAATAAATTAAATAAAAATTTTATCAGAAAAAAATAAAATGATCAAAGCATAGTGATAAAGAGTAAATTCACAGTTTTTCACATTGAACGAAATGAAACAATTAATACATGAAATACTAAGAAAAATGATTGGGGTGAATTTATTTAAAAAAAGACAAAAAATAACTAAAATTTTCATTATTATTATTATTATCACAAATGACCGCTGGAATGTCGCAAGAGTGTGTAAATTCTTAAAAAGGAAAATAAAATTAAATTTTTGAAAAATTTTATATAATTTAATTAAAAAATATTATGAAAGTGATGAATTGCAAAAATGTGTAGTGGTTTTTTAAAAGGATAAAAAGAAACAAAACAATATCAGAAACATATAAACTAAAGAATAATAAGAAAAATGTACAATGATAAATTCGGTAAATCTTTAAGAAGAATGAGAAAAGTAAAGTGATGATCAAATAAAAATGAAAAATGTATAATAGCAAATTGCATAAATCGTCTTGGACCATAATGATAAAACGCACTTACCGTCCTTCGCTTAACGATGTGAAACGGACAATCAAGTCTCGAATTGCACGGTAGTTTTAAGATATTTTTAAGAACGAGATACTTCAGATATAGGCCTAGTTGGGTCAAGTTCATGTGGTCTCATCCGAATTGATAAAGTTGCTCCACAACACGCTATCCCAATTTATGAATATTTTAAAAATATCTGTGGTAAAAATTAGCTAGACTGGGGCCTTATTCCCGTCTTGCGGTTAATTTCTTAACCGCGGTTAAAATAAGTAAACCACGGTTAAGAAATTTAACCGCAATTCTCGTCTTCCCTTTTTTAACCATGGTTAACGCTTAACCACGGTTAATTTAACCGCGGTTAAAGGGCCGCTTAGCCGCGGTTAACGCCTCTAAACTACGTATTTTCATTTTTTGGTATTCTCGTTTTCCCTTTAGTTAACCGTGGTTTAATTTTTCCCTTGTAATTTTAACCACAACTCGTAGCAGGATTAAGCCCTTGGTTAAGAGAAAAATTAAATAATATTCTAATAAAAATGGTCTAAAAAATTTTTAAAACCGTCAAAACTATTAAAGGAAGTTAAAAAACATAATTATCTTTTATATAACCGGCACTTAGAAATTTTTTAAATTTTTTGCATCAGCATCAAATTGAATTCTTTTTGACTTCTTTTCAAGTAAAAACATTTTTTACGACCGTGAACTTAAATACAATCGACCTAAAAATTTTCAAAAATATGCCCTCCTAAAATGGAAAATTTTTCAAAAAAAATTTACCCGAATATTAATTCTTTCTTTAAAAAAACTTATATTTTATTTTTTATTTTTATTCTTTTCATGAGAACTTTTGTGAAAACGAATTTTTAGTCTAAAATATGAAGAAAAAGAATAAATAAATAAAAAATTATTTACCGATTTTTGATACAAATTATTTGCTGCGTAATTAGCTTATATTTTTTTAAATTTTAATCAATGAAAATTAATTGTCACGAATTTTAGAATAAAATTTTTTTTTGTATTTATTTATTTAATAAATTTAGTGCTTAACCGTGGTTTATTTAACCGTGGTTGGCGAAAAAAGACAATTATCATTAGAATCCGTGGCTCAAAAACAGAAAAAAAGTGTAAAAATTTTAATTAATCAGCTTTTATTACTATAAATTTAAGAGATTTATGGAAAAAGAAAAATCACACCAAAAATTTCGTTGACCCAATAACCGGATCATATACAATACAAGAAAATATTTGGGAGAGAGAATGATTTGAGCATCCAAAATTCAAGCAATACTTGCAAACAAAAAGGTTGAAATTAAAAGAGCCGATCTCATAATAATAGGTCTACATTATCGAATTAAATTATCAAATGAAGAAAATTATAATTTAATTAAAACATAATTAACCAATTTTTTATTAAATTAGAATAATAATTAATTTAACTCTATATTTCCAGATAGAAAAAATACCAATAATAAACTTTGTAATATAGAAAAAATGCAAAAATCCAGGTTGAAATTAATTAAATTTTAATATGAAGCCAATGACGCGTTGGTTATTCACTGTAAATGGATACACTGAATTGGATCATAAATGAATTTTTTCACTTAACGGATAAATATATCCATCATTAATAGAAGAATTGAAACAAATGCTTCATTTTCATTGTAAGAAATAGAATTCATTTGAAGTGAAATTCAATGAAAAATCAAATGAAAGTGCTTACCACAATTTTTGGCCGTTGTCCACCTCACCCCCCCCCGTCCCCAATTCCCCCTTCCAACCCTTTCACATATAAGTTGCTGTTTTCTGTTTTGCATTTTTCCAGTGAATAAGAGACAGTGCAGAAAACGGAGATTAGTAAGACCAACACATTATTCGAGACACAGCGCGAGAAGAGAAAGAGAGAAGGAGAGAGATTGCTTGCATTTACTCCACTCCTTCATCTCTTCCCACTCCCCCACCCATCAAGTACACAGCAAAGAAAGGGGGATGGGTTTAGCGCAAGGGAAAGGCAAAATGAAATGAAGTGAAGAGATAGTCCTAACAAAAAATAGCAAAAAAAAATTTTTTACCGCACAAACCCCGACCCCGGACAAACACCGTTAATGCACGAAAACACATGTTTTCACGCCCCGGACAAACACCGGCAAAGTGTGAAAACACATGTTATCACACCGGACAAACACCGGACACCGACCGGTCTTTAACTACTCATAATATTTTACGTAAAATAATTTAATAAGCAAATTAAATAAAGAAACTCAGTCAATATAAGAGTTTTCTGATTTGTCAACATTGGGCATGAGAGAAGTTTTTTAAATTTTCTTGTTTAAAGAGATATGAATCAATTTTAATATTCTGTTGAGAAAATTATTTATTTTTTTATTCAATTATGATAAAAAATATATATATATTTTAAATGAAAACTAAATACAATAAATATGATTAATGAAAAATCAAAATAGAAGGCAAAAAATTCAACAAATCCTTTCAATTTATAAGATAACTGCGTTTTGTAAACCGCAAAATTGACAGGAACATACCGAATGCAAATGTGCGCAAATTTTACGGCATTTGAAACATTATAACAAAGTGAGGGAATTCCCAAAGTAGAAACTACTAAATTAAATAAAAGAAAATATTTTGACTAAGAACTCTTCTACGACTTTAAAACCTAGATAAAAGAAAGAAATTGTGTATGCATAATTAAAAAGTCCCATAAAAATTAAAGAATTAATTGTAAGTTGAAAAAATAAAATTTTTGTTCAAACAAAAATATAACCAGAAAAATAAATATATTTTTGAAAAATATGATAATATCACATTTTTAAACAATTTTAAAATAAATTAATAATTAATTATTTTGTCTTATATTTTTCTTGTATATATCTATGTAAGTGAATTCGTAACTTTTCAAAATATTCATCTAAACTTTAAATAGTTTTCGTGTTTTTATGATGTCTTCTAAATGGGCAAAATTTAGCGATAGGTTATTCAGAAAAACACAAATATAATGTATGCTAACAATCAATTTTAATAGAGCCTTTAAAATATACTGACATCTGAGCTTATTAGGTTTAAATTCTAACTTTAGCGTTTAAATACAGATTCATTCGATTTTAAGTTTTATTGTTTTAAGCTTTTCTTTTGCTGCCACCAATAAATTCAATAGATTATTTTTATTCTAACCTTAATGAAATTATTCATACTTCTTATTACTTCAATTTAATTAAATTTAAACAATTATATATCATTATTTTAGACTTTAAAATCCTTTATCATTTTTATGAATTTTGAATATATTTGATTTATCGCTAATATCTAATATGATAGTTAATTCAAATTTGAAAAGGTATGTCGAATTTTGCAATTTTCTAATATTGAACCATAAAATAAGGATATAAACCTTCTCGACAGTATATTCTATCTTATAAATTTATGATTTCTTTAATATGTTTTTAACCTATAAGTTGTTTTCACATAAATTTAATTTAAAATAAAATGAAAATGAAAAGTTCCTTTAATATTACAATTTTTTCTTGTAAGTATTTTTCTTTAATAAGTTCGACAAAGCTTCGAACTAAATAAATGTTGTTTAAGCTATCTATTTTAAGGTTCTTATTTTAAAAAGTATAATATCAACTTCAAATTAATCTAATCAAATGAACAATTTCTAACATTTAAATTAAATTAATATTTTGTCGGAATTAATAAAAATATCACAATTTAAAATATAACCCAAACTTTATAATAAATAAATATAAACTTAATAAAACCCAATTTTTCAAAGAGTTAAAGATTTATTATTTATAAGTTTCTAAAAAGTAAAATTAAGATATAAAAAATAATTATTAAATTCTAACAAAACTTTTTATATCTAAATTAAATAAAAATAATTGAAGCAAAAAGATTTGCAATTTTGCAAAATTTCAACAACCTAGTTGATATTCAAATAAAGATCCTCGGAGATCAACCCTCGAAGTACGAACTAATTAAATACGAGATTTGTGGATGGATAATTATTAAAATTTTGCCATTTTGAACTTGCTTATGATTAAATTAAAATAATATAAATTATATTAGTATAAATTATATCAGTATTACTCGAATTTATTTCAAATTTGCTGATTTAAATACTTAAACGTTAAAATTATTAATTTATTAAATATTTTTTTGCTAAGGTTTTTTTATAAAACCTAAAAACGGGCATGTTGTTTAAACATTTATTTTTGGTATGTGATGGATGAATTTAACATTTCAAAAATTATTGCTAAGTTCTAATAAATGACCTTTGGCGCGACATTTCCCTTTTCAACTCGAATAGAATTATAATGATTCATACAATGCGAATAATCTATTTTAATTTTTCAAGTTTTTTTATAAAAACATTAATTATTATTTTTATGAATTTTTTAAAAATATTGTTAATAGGAGAATTTATATTTGAAATTTATGAATAATTTATCGTTTTAAGCAAAACAATATTATGACTATCACAATATAAAAAAAAAACTTATATAAATCATAAATTGCAATAAAATTATTTGTTTAATTGTTACAAGGAATATTTTAGTTAATTTTGAAATTATAGATGTGATGTGATGGAACTGGAGAAGATTTGGTGTAGAACATTATGGATCGATTAGCGCCATCGGATTTAAAGAAATAAATTAAAATAAAAACATTCCCACTTCCGACCAAAAAAAAACATCTGAACGAAATTTTAATTTCAAATCTTGAAGCCATCAAATTGATTGAAATTTTTGTGCGGGGCGCACCAAAAATGGTGCGATCCGCGCTCCAAGGTCAAAATAGTTTTTATGTTCACAATCTATCAAACAAAGTTCGCGGTTGAGAAAACTTAAAACGCTGCGGAGATGCAAAAATAATTGCGGCCACTTTACCGCAGTTTTTATGTTCGTGACCTGTCAATCAAATTCTTTTGGCGAGAAAATTTAAAGCGCGGCGGAGATGCAAAAATAATTGCGTCACACAAACCGCAGTTTTTATACACGGGAACTGTCAATCATATAAATGAAGGGAAGGCCGAAGCGACTTCATTTCAATTCCATTTCGCTTAAGGCGGGGGGTCGGGGCCATTCTTGCCCCTCGGGGCGCTTGCCCCCAAATATTCAAATTTTTCCATCGATCATCTGGATCTGTCACCGCGGCACGGCAGCACGGCATGGCAGTGGGAGGAGTCAGCAGCGGCACCATCCCCAAGTTCTCTTCTCATCATTTGCCACTTTCGCCCACTTTTTCAATTTGTCAGCAGCGGAGACGCATCCCAAATTCGCTTTTCACTAGTTGCCATTTTCATCCACTTTCATCATGCCTTTTATTGCCCCCGGCACTTTCGCGTTTCTTTCAAAAGAGTATGGGGAATTTTCGGCTGGGCATTTTGACCCAAACAGAGCATACGACCCAAATTCACTTGCAGAACTTTCGTAATGACATTTATTTTACTTCCATTATCTTTCATTTTTTCTTTGTAGTCAATGGCGAAAAGAGTTTCTGGACGGCCGATACGGATCCAAACAACCAACCCCTCCTTCCACCCCGCGTGCCCCATCGCCCAGATTCCCAATCCCGGTCATTGTTGGTAATTTTATTTTGTTTTTTGGATTTTGCAAATATTCCGTTTACAGGAAATCGTCTACAGGATGAAAATTGTTTGGTTTTCCACAAATATCTTGTCTGATTTTTTCCATTTTAGGGCGGCAGATGTTCCCCGATGACGATGGGTACGAATCGGAAGATGATGAAATTCTCTTGCCACCTCCGCCGATCCCCCCGCAACTTGGCCACCCTCCACCAAATGTGCCGGTAATTTCGGTCTCGCTTTTCGTTGCTTTTCTCAAATTTCCGAGTGGTTTTTTCAGGCAGTTCGTGTTCAGCCAATGCATGTTGGGCAGCAGCGGCTGCCGCTGAGAGACTTTCCACAATTCGAGGACCATCTGCAAAATGTGCCGGTAATTTTGGGTCGATTTTCGCTGCGTTTTCTCAAATTTCTGCGTGCTTTTTTCAGGCTGTTCGGGTCCAACCGATGCAACAACCATTGCCGCTGAGAGACCTGCCGCAAATTTTCCACCCTCCACCAAATGTGCCGGTAATTTTGGGTCTTTCTTTCGATTGCTTTTTCTCAATTCCCGAGTGCATTTTTCAGGCAATTCGTGTTCAACCAATGCAGCAACCCGTACCAATGAGAGCCGTGCCACAATTCCTCCACCCTCCGCCAAATGCGCCGGTAATCTTGAGTCTCGTTTTCGGTTGCTTTTTCAAAATCCCGAGTGCATTGTTTTTCAGGAAATTGGTGTGGGACCAATTCATGATGGGCAACAACCACTACCACTAAGAGCGTTGCCACAATTCGCCCAACCTCCACCAAATGTGCCGGTAATTTTGGCTCGTTTTTTTGTTGCTTTTTTAATTCCCGAATGCTTTTTTCAGGCCGTTCGTGTCCAACCAGTTCAGCAACCGATACCACTGAGAGACGTGCCGCTATTTGTCAACCCGCCACCAAATTTGCCGGTAATTTTGGCTCACTTTTGTTACTTTTTTTTCAAGATCCCGAATGCATTTTTTCAGGTAATTCGTGTCCAACCGATGCCTCAACTGTTGCCGCTGAGAGACATGCCGCAAATTCACCATCCACCGCGAAATGTGACTTCAATTTGGATCAAATTGTGGTTGCTTTTTCTCAGTCTCTGGGTGTTTCTTCAGGGAATTCATGTTCGACAAATTCAACGGGAATACGCCGTACCGCAATTTGCCCATCCGCCGCCAAACTTGCCGTATCATCCACCAGAAAACGTTCCGGTAGTTGGGTCTTGTTTTTCGTGCGTTTCTCATATTTTCGGATGCGTATTCAGGCAATCCAACCACGGCAACGACCGCGCCAGCTGAGAGACGTGCCACTATTCGACCACCCGCTGCCAAACGGACAGGTAATTTCACACCCTGTCTTCTACCTAACACCGAAACATCTTTTCTAAGCAAATGCATCCCAACCCCCCGAGAGTGTTGGAAGTGATCCGACGGCTGGGCGAGTGGAGAGGAAGACCAAGGGACCCAAGACGTCCGCCTCAATGAACGAATGGAATTTGGATTTTGATAAAATTTGTTGTTTTAATTTTTTGAATTGATAAGGGTTAAATCCCATTACCTAAATTGTTTGAAAATTATTAAAATTTTAAGAAATTAGATGCTAAACCTAACCTTTGACAAAGATTATGAAAAAATGAAAAGAGATGACGAAATTTTTGGAATGTTCCTTCTTTTTATTATCTATGGATTTTTTTTCATGTGCATTATTTTGGTGCTAGTAAGATATTGCCGAATGAATTAATTGGTTTTTCTCTTCATTTTAAAACATTTCACGTCCCCATGCCCTGCCCACTTCCCGCGGAATTGATCAAGGAAATAATTGACGCTCTGTCAATTTGACCTCCCAAATTTTCCTGTTCGCCATGCGGGTCCTCCAATGGCATTTCCACTGGGATTTCCCTTTGCTCCTCAACAGCAACCGGTCTTGGGATGTCGAAGACTTCGAGCATCACCGAGAGCTGTTCGTCAGAGTCAGATGTGTTGCGAGGACGAAGCTGATTGGCGTGGTATCGCCCTGACTTACCATCGGCGAATGTCACGTCGTAAATCACACCAGTTCGCTTTGAAATCTTGCCCTGTTGCCAATTTTGGGAAATTCTGTGGCGGGCAAAGACCTTGTTTCCGATCGAAAACTCCCTTAATTTGGTTCCAAATCGCTTATTGAAGCGTCTCGCCATTTCTACGTCTCTTTCGATCGGTTGTGCTGGTGGCGGCCGCAACGAATCCAAAGTTGTGCGGGGTTTTCTTCCCAGAAACATTTCAGCAGGTGTTTTGCTGTTTGGCAACGAGTCATTCGGGTTGTCCGATAGCTTACAAGAAAGTTTCAATGATTTCTTTGCTTGGGGCTCCCTCCCCTTTCAATTTCGAAATGTTCTTTTGAACGTGTCCACGAAACGTTCAGCCTGGCCGTTGGACATTGGATTATACGGCGCTGAAAACAGGTGGTTGACACCGTTGATGGCCATAAATTTAGCAAATTCGTTGCTCGTAAATTGGGCGCCATTGTCGGACACCAAAATTTCCGGGATGCCGTGTCGGCTGAACAAATATCGAAGCTTTTCTATTGTTGCCGCTGTCGATTTTGTGGCCATTTCGAATACCTCCGGGTATTTCGAAAAGGCATCGACGATGATTAAATATTCCTTGCCGAAAAATGGTCCGGCATAGTCGATGTGGACTCTTTGCCATGGAGCAGATGGTTTTGGCCATGGTTGAAGATTACTTTTAACTGGTGCCTTTGCTTCCATTTGGCACGGTGTCCAGTTTTCTTCGGGTTTCCATGTACGGATGTCTGCGATGAGATTCACTGCGGCGAATGCAATCTCAAGTTTTACAACCCGGAATGTTTTGAAGCGCACAAGAAGGCGGCTTGTATTGAGTACAAGAAATGTGAAAAATGCGGAGAAGTTTACCAAACACGTTCGAAACACGTCTGCGGCGAAAAGTTTTGCAAAGTTTGCAAAGTTTGTCACCCAGGGCGGCAATGTTTCATCAAAAAAATTCAAGTGCGACCGCAGAAAGCCTACAGAATTGTGGCCTACGATCTGGAGACGACTGTAGATGGGGGAGAACACCGGCCTAATCTTGTTAGTGCGGCACTTTCTTGCAGCATTTGTGCGGGAGAGGAGCGGGAATGTGAGCTTTGTGAAGGCCCCATGAAAATCACATGGTCGGTAGCGGATGGTTTTGACCCAATGAGCGAGTTTGTTGTTTGGGTAATGGGGTTTCAACGATTTGAAACGGTTGCTTTTGCACATTATGCTGGGAGGTTCGATTCCCACTTTGTCTTGTCCGAGCTAACGAAGAAGGAAATCGCAACGGAGTTGATACAAGAAGTGGCTTATGGTCGGTTAGCAACTTGAATTTTCGTCCATAGATCATTTTATGGAATTTTTGCACGACGAAAATCAGTGCAAATCCTTCTTTCTCGATTTGAGAATAGTTTTTCTCAGCCGGTGTTAGAGCTGATGAAGCATGTGCAATTGCCTTTGTTGTTCCGTCGGGAAATTTGTGGGAGATTACCGCTCCAATCCCGAGTTCGGATGCATCTGCTGCAACCACGATTTCTTGCGTTGGATCGTAATGCGTCAGCAGAAGATTGGATGACAAAATTTCCTTAATTTTGTCGAATGCCTGTTTGCATTTCTCACTCCACTTCCATTCGCTGTCCTGCTTCAGCAGATCGTCTAGCGGTTTTCGTACAAAACGCTTGTTTTTGACGAATTGCTGGTAGTGGTTCACCATTCCGAGGTATGAACGCAGCGATGGCGCATCTGTGGGTGCGGGCATTTCACTAATTGCTGAGATTTTCTCCGTGTCCGGTCTCCGTCCGTTTCTGTCGATGATTTGTCCGAGATATTTGATCTCTTCTCGGAAAAACGAACACTTTTCCAATTTGATCCGGAATCCCCACTCTTGGAATTTTTCCAAAACATTTTTCAAGTGATCAGCTTGCTCTTTGACGCTTTTGCTTACGATGATCACATCATCCAAGTAAGCTGTGGCGAATTCAAATTCTGCCAAAATTTGGTCCATTACCGATTGGAAGATAGGTTCATTGTAACTCGAAATATTAAAAAAAAAATTTAATTATATATTAATAATTGCTCTTTATGTAATAATAGTTTAAACACTTTTAATAATTATCAAATTTTTATATATCCAATTTCATAAACTTTTGAAAAACAATTTTTTATGCAATGATTATTTTTATTTTAATTCAATTTTCAATCTAATCAGTAAACCAGTTTTAAATCGCCCGTTTATCTGAACAGCATGTGCTTCAACCTTTAAATTTAATTTTTAATTAAATGTTAAAAAATCTATTATAACTTTTAATCATGCACATTGGTTCCACTTAATTCTTCGTGCCATTAATCTTAATTTTAATAATTTTTATTTAATTTAAAAAATATATTTACCAAAATGCGTTCACTTCGCGCATTCTTTCATTCTCGACATGGCGAATGTATTCGTTGTTGGTTTTTTAAATGAATGATATTAAAAATTGATTATGGAAATATTTTTGACATGCTACTTTATGCTTTAAGGTATTACTGGAGATCATAAATAATTATAATATTTTATAGGACAAAAATTAACAAAATTATTGATTGTAATAATTATACTTTTATCAAATTTTATTTTTTTGTTTTTCAATGACTGTGTTTAAGAATTTTATTTGCTAAAAATACTTAAGTCCACAATCGCTGCGTTTGCGCACGCATATCGTTGGAAATATGTATTTTTTATATGTTTAACCATTTTCATACATATGTAATAATTTTTATTTACATTTTGGTAAAATTTATTTTTTAATCATATCTTTATTTTTTCAGTCAATTAATTCAAAATATTTTCGAATCGTTTTTTGATATTTGTTTGGTTCTCTTTGCATAATTTTTGTAATAAAATATAGCCTCATATTAATTAGGGTTCTTCGATGCAAATTAAAGATATGTTAAATTAATTTTTACAAATTTAAAAACAATTTAGATGAATTACGCTTTCCTTTTGTTATTTTTTAAAATTATCTCGGTAGGAAGAATTGGTTTACCTCACTTTTGTACAGTTATGCAAATTTTGAAGCTTTTGAAAGACCTTATTAAAATGTTTTCTCTGTATTTGAGCAATTCATACGCACATCATTCAATTTTTTCTGGAATTGTCCTAAATTTTTGAGTTGATCTCGCCCCACTACTTGCTCCGTCTTCGCATGCTCCCTTTTGCGAAATTTTGCTTTTAAATTGTTATTTCACGTTTATTATTTTCGGTACTGAAATGTTCATTTTCACTGGGACTCAGTTGCCCCAGTGCTCAGATGGCGTCGGTTCGAATTTATACATTGTTTTTTAGACTTAGCTCATCAAGAGCTTTCGAATGATACCAAATTTGTGTGATTTTGACCGTTTTAAAAGCTTAGGTGCTTCCTTTCACTCAATTTTTCAAGTTTTAAACCGGTTCAAAAACCGGTTTAAACGCTTTGCCGCGCAGTTTTTTGATGGTTTAGGCGTTTTCAGCACCTAAAAAACCTATAAAAGTGTTTTATCTATTAATAAAATATTAAATGACTTGTGAAGGTACAAATTTACAAGATTTGTTTTACTTATTATTAAAACTGAGTGGTTGCGGGGTAGTTTAATCCGATCACTTTACACATACTTTAGTCCTCTATTCTCGTTCTGGGACATTTCGCCCATTTCTCAGATAATAGTTTCTTATATTTTGTTCAAATACTTTATTTTATATTGGTCATACATTTAATTATTTAACTATAGAGTAATTGTTTCTTTATTTCATTATATTAAGTTGTTTTTTTATTTTCATATTTTACAAGATGATTTGTTTTTTCTACAGTAAGTGCTTCCAGTGTCCCCTGTTGATTAATCATTTCTTTTATTTATTTTATATATTACAAATTGTTTGTTCAGAAAGTTTTGATATTTTTAAAATTCAATGGTTAAATATTTTAGTTTGCTACCCTATAATTTAGATACTATTTTAATTCATTGGGTTTTTTTTAAATTATCAATTGCAAATATACCTTCATATTATTCTTTAGATTTTCCATTTTATTGAAAAGATAAATTTTTGTTATTATTATAACTGAAAATTTTTTTCAATTGTTTATTTGATTTCATTTTTCCTATACTTTCTCATTTTTTGTGCTTCACAATAATCAATGAAAAATACTAATTTTTATTTTTAGAATTTTTCCTTCCTTATATGATAATTATTATTTGGAACTACAAAATGAAACTTTCGAACGTTTTTTAATTGTTCATTTTTCGTGCTTGTCAACGATAGGTATCTGAGTAGCTCATACATTTAATCCTATTTTATCATTTTTTTTTAAATTTATTAAATAAATAGCTCATTTTTTACTTTTATTTGGTTAATATTGTTCCGTAAGAGTTGAGAAATGACATGTAGTTCGTCATTACAAGTTAATTTTTATAAAGTTATTTCTGCATTCAATTTTTGGCTTTAGTTTATAAATTAAATTGCCTATGGCAAGCTGTAAACCCTTTTTACATACTTTACTATGTTTAAATATTTATTTTAACACTTTTCATATTTGTCCATTTGTTTTTATAATTGTCTTCAATTTGGAGAATATTCAATTAAATAAAAGTGATTTTAGCTTCAAGTTCTGTATGTAAATCATATTAATCACAAGAGTTCAATTCTATTTTTTTCTCAATCTACAATCTTAACAACAACTTTAAAGTAATATTATTCATTTTTCTTTTTTTCATCTTGTTTTTACAGCTTAAACAAATAATGTTTTCTTATATCTATGTTAATAATACGTTTTAATGTCTATATTTATTAAAAGAAAATTGACTTAAAAATTTTTATTTATATTTCACACGCTAGATATTTCTTTGTCATTTTTAATGCTGTGTTTATAGTTATTAGAATTATCACGATTTAATGTCCCGAGATCTTGTCCCTGAAGTATGTGAGCTCCTCCTACATTTTAAATGTTTATTCCTTTCGTTCAAAAAGGTAGTTTATTTTTTGGTTATGTTTTTTATCTTTAAAGAATTTTTTTTGGCATATATAAATTCATTTTTCAAATACACCATGAACTATGTCGTCATTAGTGTTATAGTTAAAATTTGTAAATAATTAGACAAATCTGCGTTTTTCAATTAATTTCTTTATCTATAAATATTTATTTTTAAAATTTGTTATTGTATTTAAAAATCTTGTGTATTCAAGGTTAATTCATTTTCATCATTTGGTTGAATTTATTATTTTAATCTTGGTCAAACGTAAGAACTCTTTATCGGTCCCTTCAACTTAATTGATTTATCTTTAGTGAGGAACAATTAGCTATTTTGATTTCCTTTAAATTTTTATTTATGCAAATTATATTCAATAAATTAAATTTATAATTTATAGATTTATGCATGATAAATTTTTTTTTATGATCTATCTAAAATAAAATTATAATTGTTTTCTAAGAGAAAATATGAAAAATCACAAACTTTTAAAAAAAACTGCCAAATAATGATATTAAAAATGAACATTGATTGGTTAAAAATATCACTTTATTTTGTCATATATTTTATTCAACAAGTTTTACTTTTTTTGTTCTGATTCTTAATATATATAATTTGAGCTTTATTTTTAAAAAAAATTATGTATTAATATATTTTAATTAAATTTTTATTATTTGTATATTCAGTTCTTTTTACTTTTTTTTATAAATTTTTGTTTCTTTTATGTATTTTGATTGCCGACGACTTAAATTTTTCATAAAATTATTAAAATGATGATTTTTATTAATGAGACTAAAATGGTAAAAAAATAGTAATTTTTGGCGTAAAACCGCTAAAAATTTTGTAAAATACACCCATTAATTTGGGATCTCAAAAAATAAAAAATTAATCCCTTTAAACAAATTCAAATTTTTCTGTTTTTTACTTTTTTCCATTTTTATTAAATTTATTCACTTCATTTATATCTAAAATATAAATGTTTTCTTAACAAACATCCACCGCAATGAGATTCTATTATAAATTATGTTTATTATCATTTGTTCTTTTTTAAATATTTCGAGAATTCATCACTTTGGTTGTAATAAATTCTAACTTCATTTATTTTTTAATAATTTCCTTATTAGGGAAAGGGTTGAATAAATTTATTTATAAAATGCTCAAAACTCGCTGTTTATTAATATTGCAATTTTGATTTTTCAAAAAATTTTGTTTTTGTAAATTTTTCTTTATTATTTAAATTGTTTTCATTTATAAGTGTAATAATTGAATAGTAAAAATAGTGCTTAATCAAATGAAAATTTTTTAAACTAATGTCATATACTCAATCTTAATATTATTAAAACAAAGATTCAAATATGGATTAGGTTTTTTAAATTTATTTGTCTATTGTTTCTATTGGTCATTTTTCATTTTCTATAAAATTGTGCTTTAAAATAATTTTTTCCCATTTGTTTCCAATATCATATTTTTTCATAAGTATTCCTCATTTCCATTAAACTGAGCTGTAATCGTTGTTTAAATTTAGTTAATTAGTTCATTTATTTATGCATTTATTTGAATATTAAAAAGTATATTTATTTTTTATCTTTAAATATTTAATGTAATAAATGTATTTGTTTCGTAACAAAAAAAAATTACTGACATAATTTCTTTCCATTGTTGAATTTATTATTTTATAATCGTGTAAAGCAAATGAAAAATTAAATAATTTATTTTGTCCTTTGTTTTTATTGAGTAATAATAAAATTTAAAAAAAAATACTTTTAACCACGGGGTTGGGCTTTGCTTAATTGTACATTTCAATGCTTAATTTTATCATGTTCATTTGGGGGCTAATCTATATAAATTATTTTTTTATTTAACAATATTATGATATAAATATTAATTATTGATTGTTTACATTTCACTATTGATTTTAAATAATCGTGTTTTTAACTTAATGTTATCGTTTTTATTTTGTAAAAATCGGCGACTTAAATACTTCTCAAGGAATATTTGTTCCAGAATATTTATTCTAATTTGATATAATAAATTAGACTTGAATTGCTTCAAAGTTTTTGATTTTTTAAGTAAAAATTTGACATTCTTTGTTGGTCTTCTGCTCCGGTGATGCATTCGGGTGTAGCGAAGTTCTTCGGGAAAGAAAACATCGGCAAGTGTGGGCTCTACTCCAGTTTATGCGTCCAATCGACTTTTATGCGTCCAATCGACTTTTATGCGTCCAATCTCATTTTATGCGTCCAATCTCATTTTATGCGTCCAATCTCATTTTATGCGTCCAATCTCATTTTATGCGTCCAATCTCATTTTATGCGTCCAATCAAAGTTTTATGCGTCAAATAACATTTACCATGTGAAAATTATTATCCCTTGCCAGTTTTTGCAAAAAAAAATCTCTTACACTACACGGGATAATTGCGTCTCATTTCTTCCAAAATATGCTGATATATTTTGGAATTTCCGTGAAATCGTCTGAACATATACTCACCACTGTAGCAAGAAATAAATAAAAATTTAAAATTTAAAATATCGAAAATTGGAGAGAAAAAGTGGCGGCGGCCGTCTCGTGACTGTTTGCATCAATAATATTACCAACGTTTATACCTTAAATGATGAATGCTAAATACTAAAACTATAATTTCTGAAAATATTCTGCATTAAGCAAAAAAAAATGAAATGATTATAAAAAATGATTGGACGCATAAAAAGCGATTGGACGCATGAAATGAGATTGGACGCATAAAACTTTGATTGGACGCACAAAACTTTGAATTGGACGCATAAAAAGCGATTGGACGCATAAAAGTCGATTGGACGCATAAAAAACGATTGGACGCATAAACTGGAGTAGAGCCCAAGTGTGTGCGGTATGTTCAGCTGGACCCCCTGCCTCTTACGCTTTCTACTAATTGCCTGCTCCAATGTTGCGATTTTTGGCAAATTAGCAATGACTTCATTGCTATCACCCGCCAGGCATTCATTTACCACGTGCGCGGAGCGTCAGGCGTGTTATTTGCCCGCATATTCGACCGTACCTTTTGAACCTGTACATTTATGGCTGACGGTGCGTGTTCTTTGTGTGCGGCAGAAACAGTGACAATTCCGTTTCGGTAAATTGTGCGACCTGGACAGTTCGTCGCCGTCTTCTTCAGCTCGCAAAACCAATAGCTCGCATCATTGTGCGTAAGATGATGCTGATAGACAAAACCTTGATAAACAAGCTTGTTGTGGTCTCATTTGGACTTAACAAAGTGCGCCATTGAATAAATAATTGCTTTTAAGAAAGGAAATACAATTTATTGTTGAATTTTCAAACATTCACAAAAATGGGAATAAAAACAAGTAGTTAAATGAGTTTTTAAAGAATAAATCGACTTTAAATATTTTTTTTGCACGAAATCCGCAATTGAAACATTGTACGAAATTCCTTGTACGAAACGCCATTGGACGAAACTCCATTGTACGAAACGCCTTTGTTCGAACTGCCTTTGTACGAACTGCTATTGACCCCTTAAATTCAAGTAAAAAGTTATTGAATTATCTTTTAATTTATGATAAATTTATTTAT
Source organism: Heterodera glycines (assembly GCA_004148225.2). Lineage (NCBI taxonomy): Eukaryota > Metazoa > Nematoda > Chromadorea > Rhabditida > Heteroderidae > Heterodera > Heterodera glycines. Next base: position 19,381,025 of record CP049705.1, on the reverse strand, counting down.
TTAATATCAATTTCAAAGAAACACTTGTTAAAAGCAAGCTAATTTTTTTTTAATTATTACTTCAAGAAATTTCACATCGATTCGAAAACTCTGATGATCGCAAGATTGTAATTTATTCTTCAAAAACTTTAAATAATAAAATAATTATATCACAAAAAAGTAATTTAGCCATATGTTTACAAGTGTCACAAAAAACAGGCAAATTGAACAAATTAAAAACTAACAAGATGATTATCTAAATGAATTTTGAGTATTGAAAGTAAATTTAATAATTTATTTAGAATTTTAATGTATGATTTATCAAAACAGTTAGATTATACAATTTTTAAGATATTCAAAAAATTCAATTTTAAATTAATTTAAATTTCAATAATTAATATTTTGAAAATAAAATTCTATTCTCTATCTAACAAATTGTATTAACACAATAATACAAAAAATAAAATATTTGATATTATTTCATATTAAAAATAACCTATTAGTTTAATTACAGACTTTTTAAGTGCTAAATAAATAATAAGAAGATAGAAATAAGATTTATTTGTTTCCTTTAAAAATTTATTTAATACTTCAACTAATTCAGCTTATACATTGCACAATTTAAATTTGTTACTTTAATTTTACAAATAGACTTATATTAAAGAATCTTTTAATTCAATTTTGTTTCACAATTGTTTTTTACATTTAAAGCAAGTTTTCGTAAATATCTGTCTAAAAAATCGATCTGATTTCATAAAATTAAAAAAATATTTTGACAGATATATTCAAGAATCAAATATGTTAAAATAAAAAAGACAATTTTGGTTTTTTGGAACCTAAGAACTAACTAATTTGACATTTTTTAGCAACTAAAAAGCGTACCCTTATATAAGACGAAACAAATTTAAAAAAATATCCAAAGGTTCATTAGGAAAAAGAAATAAAACTTTCAAGAAGAAACTGCATTTATTTATTTGATTAAAGTGTAAAAGTGCAATATTATTTGTTAAAATTTATGTAATTATTCTATGCGTTCTCAGTGAAAATATTATGCTTTTCTGGCAATTACATTAAATAAATTAAATGGATTTACATTTGCTAATTGAAAATAAATTTTAAAAAAGCTAAATAAGCGTTGGCTTCTACGTTCTCGGAAGTGGCTATACGATTGTAGCTAGCATCCGATAAACAATGCCTATAATTAAATAACTATGCATAATTAAATTTAGTAAGATATAAAATAAAACAATCTTTATTGCGGAATTATTATACATTTATACACTTAAGTTTAAATTAAAATTAAAAAAGAAAATTAAATGATGGCATATTCTTTTTCGAAACAAAATTAAAAGTTTTGTAAAACGGAAAAAATTAAGATTTCAAGAAAACTGTATTTTTTCCCGGCGACGCCTATAAGATTCAAGCGAAAAACATAAACAATTTGGATAAAATTTAATCATTTTCTATTGTTTATGGTCAAATTTAAATGTTCTCGAATTTAAGGGGATTTACACCTTTGTCCTTGGAAAAGAGTATATCCGTCCTGTTAAAGAAACAATATAATTTATGTTCTAAATAAAACGAAAAAATAAATAAAGATTTGATCGAATATTCAGTATACCATTAGTTTTTAAGTTTAAAAATTGGATTATTATTTGTTAAATTTGGGTTTATGAAACACTTTTATATGCGTTCTCAGTGTATGCTTATGCAATATTATGCTTTTCTAGCAAATACATTAAATAAATCAAATGGATTTAAAATCACAGAATAATTACATATATAAATAATTTTATATATATAAGAAAAAAAAGTCGAATTAAAACTAGATAAATTACATAATTAATAATTCGTTAAATATGAAAATGAAACAATGGTTATACAAATAATAAAAAATAAAAATCCGTCCCTGGAAAGTGATAAGGATGGAACAAACGTATTGGCCAATGTCACTCACATTAACTGCTAATTTTTGTTGTTGTTTTTTGCTGCTATACCTATACTTAAAAGAGAGAGAGAGACAATTTCTCAAAAATTAAAAATAAAAGTAATGAAATGAAAATACCGAAAATAATGATTTTATAATACATTAATGGAATAAATCGCGCGCGAATAAACGTACCACTGCAAACTAAATAAAGGTAAAAATTAATATTTTTGCATAATATAAATTTTATTATTTTTAAAGATTTCAAAATAAATATTTCTATAAAATTATCTAACAATAAATTTTAGTTACAATACTATTATGTTATGGAATTGACTGGCTTAGAAAACATGGATGATAATAGCATAAGATCAAAGACCATGAGATAGTTCTAGCTGCTGTGAACAAAAATTAATTAAAAAATGTAAATTTATTTTATCGTCACTGAAATTAAATTAACATTTTAAAAAAATATTTGAGTATGCGAAAACTTAAGTATTATTGTAAATTTTATGAAAACGGTAAAATTATAAGATTTAACACAGAAAAAACCTAAAATAATAATAGAAAAATTATAAAGAGAGTGAAGGTGATTTAGTCTAAATGAATAAAAATTCACTTATTCCATAAACTTATTTTAAAAACAATTTACTAATTTCCTGTCTAAATTAAATAAATAATAAAACAAAACATTTACAACTTAAATTTCCAGAATTATTCATTAAATTTCAAAATCTAAATCACCTAAATTTTGTTAACAAAATTTAGTAAAATTTACAAAAAAAAAAATTCCTAGGCAACTATCTGTACTCCATTTAACATATTCCAATTTAATTTTCAATATTATGTAAAATAAAAAAAAAATTTAAAGAAAACATTAAACGCAAACAAAATGTTAAAATAAAATAATATTTCATTAAAATTTAAAAATATATAATATTTATTTGATTTAAGTTTAAAAATTATAATATTATTTGTTAAATTTGGATTTATGAATCTTTTATGCTTTCTCAGTGAAGGTTTTTGTTTTTATAAAATTATTTCTCAGACGAAATGAACAATGTCGAAATGATGAGATTAAATGATGTTTTTAAAAGGGGAATTCCGGTGGGCGTTTCAATGGGGAGGAGCCTCTCCCATCCCATCACAATCGGTAGCCGAGACCCGAGTCACGGCTTACATTAGTTTTAATTAAGTGAATAATTGAGTTTATGTTTTTTAATTGTTTAAATTATAAACATGTTGAGTAAAAAATATATAAATAATTTAAGTGAACAATAAATAAATCAAATGTGATTTAAAATAAAACCATTTATTAAATGTTTTAAATCCAAAATTTTAATAAAATGATCATTTATTAAATATATATTGTAGATAATTATCACAAAATAACCTAAGTTCAAAAAAGTCCAAAATTATAAAATAATAAATATAAATTATTATATTTTAAATATCAAATATTTTATTGTATATATAAAATAATAATTACAGCCTAAACAAATATTCAGATGTAGTTCGTGTTTGTGCAAGAACTTATTTTTTAAATAAAACATAAAAATAATTGTATGTAAAAAATAATATAAATAAACAAAGATATCTTTATATATATGAAAAATTATTGTTTTTGAATTTTTAAATTTGGTAGTCGTTTAAAAATTTTTAGACTTTTGTTACGCACATTACGCAGGTAAATTATTTATGTCTAATATATTTATCATTAATTAATTGAATGACAGTACGATAATTTATTTTAGTCAATTTTAATTTTTAGCTACTTCTCGAAAACTATGTTTTGAAATAACCTTTTGTGCGATTAGATTTTTAAAAAGTTTTATAAGAAAATTTAAGTGATATGTGAAAAGAAGATTTTGTTTTATATATTTTTTCATTCAGTAAATGTGTATTAAATTTATTGATGCTAGGTTTTGAAGCCTAATGCGCTGCATACAGCACGGCGCGAAATTTTTTTTTTTGTCCATTATTTCGTCATGTTCTAATTTTCAATTGTATTTAAAGATTCAAAAATATTTATTAAAAATTAAAAAAAGACATCGATTATATTTTGTTAATATATCCAAAGCAAGAAAAAATAATATAAAAAATAACTTTAATTATTATAATAACTCAAGAAACAACCTCAAGTTTTAGTGAAGGAATGTCAAATTCCTGTATTTTGTCAAACTTTGATTATTTTATCTAATTTGATAAATTAAAACCTTCTGTTTTATTTTTTCAAATAGTTCTTTTATCATCATATTTCAATGCATTTTTGAAGTAATATTTAATAATTATTTTTTTCATCAATTCTTATTTGAACCAATTTTTTTACACCAAATTTCTCTTGCTCAAGTTCTTAGATGAATTTTATTATTTTTTTAAGTTTAGACTAGAGACCGGACAAGAGGGTCAGTCGGTCGGTTTCGGTTAAAAAACCAAAAAAACCGAAATCGGTAAAACCGATGAAAAATTTTCGGTTTATTTCGATTTTTTAAGAATTTGTTAATTTTTTTCCAAAAAAGCAATAAACCATTTTTATTAATAGAAAATAGAAAATCACCTCTGAGAGTAAAATTGTAAAGCTATTGAAGCTCTATCGAATGGTGTACTATTTTATTTTCTATTAATAAATATTTTATAAATTCTTGGTTGTAATTATTGATACTCGTCTTTATGTAAAAAACTATTTACAACTTTGGTTTTTCATAGTAAAGTTTATTTGATCATGTAAAGAATGAAGAAAGAATATATTAAACAAGAACCTTTACAATTTCAAATATTTTAATAAATTAAACCTCATAATTAAAAACATTTACAAATAAATTTATTTTAAAAATTTAAAGCACAAATCTTTTTTTCTACAGCATACATAATTGCTAAAATTTTTATTTTAATTATTAAAAGCTGAAATAATTCTATTTAATTTTATAAAAAAACACAAACACAAATATTTAAACCTTAATTAATTTTAATGTTAATAAATTAGACTAATAAAAATATTGACTTAGTACATTACTTCTAAATTTATGAATATTTTGTCGATTTACGTAAAATTTCTTGTGCTCAGGTTCGTAAAAGCTATTCTCAAATTTTGCCATGAATTTTTCATTTTTTTAAGTTTAGACTATATATTTTTCTTTCCACGGTCATTCTCTATATTATTAAGTTTAATAACTTAAATTTTTAATGTTTTTTTACTTGCCAAGCTGAAATAATTGGATTTGATTTTATAAAAAACATTAATTATTATTTTTATGAATTTTTTAAAAATATTGTTAATAGGAGAATTTATATTTGAAATTTATGAATAATTTATCGTTTTAAGCAAAACAATATTATGACTATCACAATATAAAAAAAAAAACTTATATAAATCATAAATTGCAATAAAATTATTTGTTTAATTGTTACAAGGAATATTTTAGTTAATTTTGAAATTATAGATGTGATGTGATGGAACTGGAGAAGATTTGGTGTAGAACATTATGGATCGATTAGCGCCATCGGATTTAAAGAAATAAATTAAAATAAAAACATTCCCACTTCCGACCAAAAAAAAACATCTGAACGAAATTTTAATTTCAAATCTTGAAGCCATCAAATTGATTGAAATTATTGCATCTTTATCTAAGAATTTTTATTTTTTGAATTAAAAATAAAAATAAAGCTTACTTATAAAAAAGATTTTAATAAAAAAAAGCAAAAATGAAAGTTGTAAAATGCATTACAATGTAAATGATTCGAATCTTGGACCCAAAAAATTTATAACCGCCAAGGCGTTTCATAAATATGGTTGATATAAAATTAGATAGAACTTTTAGCTCACAAAATATTGATTAAAGTTAAAAATATGAAATTTTTCATTTCTTAGGCGTTTATTTTATGAAAATTTTACGTTCGATTTGAACATAGTAATCATACAGAGGAAAGTTTTCCGCTGTTACATTTGATAAAAACAATAAATGACTACAAAATAATTAAACAATTTCAAAAAACAATAGATAATAAAACTAATTAAAAAAAAAGTAAAAACTAAAGTTTTAAATTTTTATTTTTACAAAATAAAATTTTAATTTAAAATAAAAACTCAAAAACTCAATTTATTTCCTTTGATATGAAATCAAAAATTCTTAAAATAAAATAAAAAACTAAAAAGATTTAAGTTCTCACAAATCAATTTATTTATATATTTAAGTATTTATTTTTTTAAATTTTGTATTTAAATTATGATGTTTTCGCAGTTCTTCTTCATTGAACCAACGGAACTTCAAAAAAGTTGCAAAAATAATGATAAAGAGCTAATGACAACACAATATAATAAAATTTATCTATCTCGATAATTTCAACTTTAATTTGACGTTTTTTTCTTTAAATGACCGTTTTATCAGTCGTAATTAAATTTATATTATTAGAATATTGCAGCCCATGAGAATTAACCTCATAAAAATTTTTAATCGCCGTCAATAATTTTTAAATTAACGAGGAAAATAATTTGTTTGTTTTTATTTTAAGAATGTTATTTTGAAATTCAAATGAAGAAATATCTAAATAAAAAATAAATATAAAAAAGAAAATGTTGAGATTGAAAGAAAATATTTTAATTTTAAAAGTGAAGCCTTGAATAATATTATAATACGCATATTTATCATCAAACGAGAAAATTAATAATTTTATTTGAATTTAAGAATTTTCATTAAAAGTATGAGATATTTATTCTAATTGATAGGATTATTTTAAATGATAAAGACCAAAAGCATCTAAAAGCTACAAAATCAATGATTAAAAATGATTAACTTCTCTAAATAACAAATATGAATAACTTAATTGTTACTGATTTTATTTTATTTTTTATTTTTTAAATTTTATTATTACTTTTATATTAATTTATAAAGTAAATATTCAATTAGTCAAAAAATTAAAAAATGAATATTCACTAACATTGAAGCAATTTTTTTTACTTAAATAAAAAATTACGGACAATTAAATTTATTTAAATATTTTTTGAGAAGTTATGTAAATGACTATTAACTATTATTATAGTCTTGAATAACTCACGAATTAACCTAGCAATTATTTATATTTAAAATATTTAAAAATAAAATAAATACTTAAATAAGTTTAAATTGAAAGAGAGAAAAGGGAGCTCTCCTGTTGGTTTCGAAATTCAACTTACAAAAAGTTTCTTGGAACTAAATTAAAAATAAAACTCAATTTAAATTATTTTTGCTTATTATTTAATTGTTTAAAGAAAAATTTATTTATAATTAAATTTTGTGATGAATGAAAATTATCGCAAGTTAAAGATTAATTTTTTGCTAAATATTTTAAAGAAAGAGATCATTTCGTTGAATGAATTATTAAATTTAAAAGCTTTTTATATCTGGTATTAAAATTTGGGTTATCCTAAATGTTTTTTATTTAAATTATAATAACAATGGATTTATATTTTTTTGTTTGTCCATATTGTCAATTGCAAATATGATAATATTGATATAAATGAACAATAAAAGGAATTGTCACACCATGCACAGGATAAGAATTTGAAGTTTGATGGTTTATCTCGCTGATAAATGTTCACAGGGAGTTCATCGAGTACAATTCGATTACGGTCGTATTTAGTAGTTTTTTGTTCTCGCTCATTTGTTTAAAATAATTGATAACTTTTTTAATCCATTAAATTTTGATTTTGATTTAACTTTCATAATATCTTAATTGTATTTAATATAAATTACTGGCATTAATTTACTTCTCTAAAATTTGTTTAACTTTTATTATCGCTACTTCCTTATTGATTTTGCAACCTTTTGTTTTATTTTAATCATTTTAGAAAGTCAATTTTAGAATACAAATATTAATTCTTCATATACATTGTTTTGCGGTATCATACAATATTTTATGCACCTGTGCCAATTGATTTTAAAATTTTTCGTGCCTTCATGCGTTGATTTAGCAATGCAACTGTTCGGTCCGAGGGGTTTTGTTGTAGTCCAATTAAATATTTATTTATTGGAGAAGGAAAAGAAAGTCACAACAAATTTGGGGAACAATATATATGCAACTGAATGAAGGGAAGACAATCTGAGAGGGGGAATGGGAGCATATTTATGGGCGAGGGAACAACATGAAATAAGGGGAATCGATTGGATTGGCATTATGTCACGGACATTCAAATCATCGGCGGCAATGCGCCGAACACCTCCCCCCTTAAGCGCGGTTCCGAGGTTACGGTGAGAAGCGCTGCGGCGGACGGCGATTTCGCTGAGGGTACCGTCGTTGCTGTCCATGGTCAATTTGACCTCCCAAATTTTCCTGTTCGCCATGCGGGTCCTCCAATGGCATTTCCACTGGGATTTCCCTTTGCTCCTCAACAGCAACCGGTCTTGGGATGTCGAAGACTTCGAGCATCACCGAGAGCTGTTCGTCAGAGTCAGATGTGTTGCGAGGACGAAGCTGATTGGCGTGGTATCGCCCTGACTTACCATCGGCGAATGTCACGTCGTAAATCACACCAGTTCGCTTTGAAATCTTGCCCTGTTGCCAATTTTGGGAAATTCTGTGGCGGGCAAAGACCTTGTTTCCGATCGAAAACTCCCTTAATTTGGTTCCAAATCGCTTATTGAAGCGTCTCGCCATTTCTACGTCTCTTTCGATCGGTTGTGCTGGTGGCGGCCGCAACGAATCCAAAGTTGTGCGGGGTTTTCTTCCCAGAAACATTTCAGCAGGTGTTTTGCTGTTTGGCAACGAGTCATTCGGGGTTGTCCGATAGCTTACCAAGAAAGTTTCAATGATTTCTTTGCTTGGGGCTCCCTCCCCTTTCAATTTCGAAATGTTCTTTTGAACGTGTCCACGAAACGTTCAGCCTGGCCGTTGGACATTGGATTATACGGCGCTGAAAACAGGTGGTTGACACCGTTGATGGCCATAAATTTAGCAAATTCGTTGCTCGTAAATTGGGCGCCATTGTCGGACACCAAAATTTCCGGGATGCCGTGTCGGCTGAACAAATATCGAAGCTTTTCTATTGTTGCCGCTGTCGATTTTGTGGCCATTTCGAATACCTCCGGGTATTTCGAAAAGGTATCACGATGATTAAATATTCCTTGCCGAAAAATGGTCCGGCATAGTCGATGTGGACTCTTTGCCACGGTGCAGACGGTTTTGGCCACGGTTGAAGATTGCTTTTACCTGGTGCCTTTGCTTCCATTTGGCAGGGTTGGCAATTCTCTACCATCTGTTGTATGTCGGCGTCCATATTTGGCCAATAGATGTAATTTCTCGCCAATTGCTTCATTCTTTTGATTCCCGGGTGTCCCTTGTGGAATGAATGAAGAATTTTCTGCCGAAGTTTTTCAGGGATGACACAATACGGTCGGCGTATATCAGGCAATTTCTCGTGATACAAAGCTGGTCTTTGATCCGATGAAAAAGCTTTATTTCGGTACTTTCTTCTCCGACATTTCTTGGCCAACCATTCGTCAAATATTTCTTGACTTTTTGAATGGTTTTGTCGGCTTCAGCAACTGCGGCAATTTCCTTAAATTTTATTGGCAGTGCTTCAATTGATCCGATCAAAATTTCCTCAATTTCCGAATCTGATCGGAGAGATGAAATCACTCGGTCTTCGTCGCTTTTTCCCGTTGCGATCAGTCTTGAAAGCACATCGGCTTGACCGAAATCATTAGTACTGAGTTACTCAATGCTAAAGTCGTATGCGAGGAGGATCAGCGACCAACGGATGAGTCGGTTGGCACTGCACTGGCGCACTCCCTTTTTGCTTTCGAAGATGGCAAGAAGTGGCTTATGGTCGGTTAGCAACTTGAATTTTCGTCCATAGATCATTTTATGGAATTTTTGCACGACGAAAATCAGTGCAAATCCTTCTTTCTCGATTTGAGAATAGTTTTTCTCAGCCGGTGTTAGAGCTGATGAAGCATGTGCAATTGCCTTTGTTGTTCCGTCGGGAAATTTGTGGGAGATTACCGCTCCAATCCCGAGTTCGGATGCATCTGCTGCAACCACGATTTCTTGCGTTGGATCGTAATGCGTCAGCAGAAGATTGGATGACAAAATTTCCTTAATTTTGTCGAATGCCTGTTTGCATTTCTCACTCCACTTCCATTCGCTGTCCTGCTTCAGCAGATCGTCTAGCGGTTTTCGTACAAAACGCTTGTTTTTGACGAATTGCTGGTAGTGGTTCACCATTCCGAGGTATGAACGCAGCGATGGCGCATCTGTGGGTGCGGGCATTTCACTAATTGCTGAGATTTTCTCCGTGTCCGGTCTCCGTCCGTTTCTGTCGATGATTTGTCCGAGATATTTGATCTCTTCTCGGAAAAACGAACACTTTTCCAATTTGATCCGGAATCCCCACTCTTGGAATTTTTCCAAAACATTTTTCAAGTGATCAGCTTGCTCTTTGACGCTTTTGCTTACGATGATCACATCATCCAAGTAAGCTGTGGCGAATTCAAATTCTGCCAAAATTTGGTCCATTACCGATTGGAAGATGGCTGGCGCTGATTTCACGCTAAACGGAAGTCTCTTAACTTCATAATTGCCACGGTGTGTTGAAATCGAGCAGATTTTCCTTGATTCATTTTCCAATTCGATTTGGAGATAGGCATCCCTGAGGTCGATTTGCGAAAAATATTTTCCACCAATTAAGATTGCGAAAATATCCTCAGGCAATGGCAGCGGATGTTAGTGGTCCTGAAGGGCATTGTTCAGACCGGTGGAGTAGTCTATACATAGGCGTGCGCTTCCGTCGGCCTTTTTTACCGCCAAAATCGGAGCAGCCCATTCGGTGTATTCGACTTTTCCAATCACACCCATTTTCTCCCATCGCTCCAATTCTCCATCAATCGCTTCTTGTGCGTTGTATGGGACTGGGCGAGCCTTTCTGTAGACCGGTGCGGCGTCCGCTTTCAAAGTCAGATGCGCCTTAAATTTCATACAACGGCCCAATTCGTTTTTGAAAATGTCGGGAAATGTCGTTTTGAGATGTTGTGTTCCATCGAACATGCATCCACTTTGGTGCATTTACAGCGGTTTTCAAAAGTGAACTTAAGTTTCCAATTTTCCTTTTTGGAATTGGCAATTTGTTTCTCCGTCTCCATTCCTGCACTTTGTCGCATTGGCCTTCCAAATGTCCATTTGGGAACATTTTTGGCACTTCGCTGACTTGTGCTTACACTCCCAGTGGCTGTGATTTGTCCAACCACATCGCCAACATTGTTGTGCCGGAGCGGATGATAATTGGCCTTGCTTGTTGTTTGGCCTTCCTCCCTTTTCGGTTTTGTGCCACTTTGGCTTAACTGCATTTATGCTTCGGTTGGCCGCAGATGATTCAATCAGCTTTGATTCGCTGATTGTCGTCATGAAATTGATACAATCTTGAACAATGTCATCATACTTGACGTCATCTCCGTCTGCGCCGAGCTTTGACAAAATTCGTTGTCTCAAAGTTGCATCTTTCGGCGACTTTAGATCTGTCAAGAGCATCAAAACCTTGAATTGTTCCTCCTTTAGTGATGAAAACTTGAAGTCATTCGTCGAAGTCGGTCACTTTTGACGGCAGGCATGATTTGGAATATTCACTGAATGCCGTTTCCGACAATTTGTTCATTAATGCCTTTACTTTCACTGCGTCAGTTGCGTTTGGTGCCGAACAGTCCATTGCAAAAGAAAACCTTTCGATCCATTCCGAAATTCGTCCCTTTTCGTCGGTCGGTTCGAAGACCGAAATGTCAGGCGGCACCGGCACCGGAACATTATTGTTCGGATTCGGTTGATTGTTTTGTTGCTGCTGCTGTGCGGTGACGAGTTGACTAATTGCGTCCAGCAATTGTTGAATATTGGCTTGTGCCATTGTCGGTGGTTATCGATCGCTTTTCAGTTGAGTGTTGAAATTGGACGATGAAAACCGCGTATTGTGGAACCGCAACCCGCCTAGAGTCTATAGGTTTTTCGGCGATTGAAAACCGCGCCAAGCGGAACCTCACCCTTTTAGGGTCTATTGGTTTTTTGAAGCGTTGAAAACCGCACCTGGCGGAACCTCACCCTCCTGGGGTCTATTGCTTTTTTGACGCGATGAAAGTCGGCAGTCGAAATGTGGACGGTTTGTTTTCGTCCACTCGAAGACCGGCGGCAGAATGTTGAAATCCAAAAATTACTCTTGTCTGGAGATGTAATAAATGAATAACAAATGCGCTTTATGTCGTATGCTTTTTAGCTGACTGCGCCAATGTTCGGTCCGAGGGGTTTTGTTGTAGTCCAATTAAATATTTATTTATTGGAGAAGGAAAAGAAAGTCACAATAATTTGGGGAACAAATATAAATGCAAAATGAATGAAGGGAAGACATAATAGGAGGGAATGGGAGCATATTTATGGGCGAGGGAAGGAACTTGCAAAAGGCTTTTTTATGAATTTAATAGCATACCAAAATTAATTGATTTAAATTAATTAAATTATAATAAAAATTCAAATGAGTAAATTACTATACTTATCAAACAATTAAAAATATTTATTTTTTATCATATACATTAAAAAATATAAATTAATAATTAAAAATAAAATTCTGCTGAAATCAAATACTTTATTATGTTGATAACACTTTCAAAAATATGAATTTTATTATATTAAATAATATTTCCTTCAAGAATAACACTTTTGTAATAGAGATAACCATTTGCATTAAATAATCATATCAGCGAAAATAATAAACCTGACAATGATTATAAATTATAAACAAAGATTAATATAACTTGATGAAATAATTAAATATATTTAAAATAATGAATGTAATTTGTCTCCAAATGTACTTAATGATTACAACTTAATTTAAAATCAAGAAATAAATATTGTATGTAAGTAAATCAAGAAAAAACAATCTTTTAGAAAAAAATAGAATGTCGAGAAAGAAGAAACTAGAGATGGTTATTAAAATAAAAGCGTAAAATAAAAAAAATAAATGAGATTTTATAAAAATAAGAATTACACAGCCATAAAAAATTTTTATTATTTACATTTCATGAGGAAAGGAAATTTTTTTAGAAATAATAAAAAATTGCAGTGAATAAAATATCATCGATTGTAAAACTTTAAAATTAGAAATACTGAAAGAAATAATATATAATAAGAAAAATTGTCTTTAAATGTTACAATGATTTTATTTTTTTCAAATAATTGTTTTATTCAATTGTTAGTACAATAATTTAAAAAAATAAATTCATTTAAATAATTTTTTGTTATCTCAGCGTGTAATAAATCTCTTTAAGGAAATAAAACAAAATACAAATAAATGCTAAAATATAATATTTCTTTGTATTCCACTTTTTAATATATTTTCTTACACGATTTCTTAATTTGATAATTTTAAGCAAAAAGTTTCTTATGTTCAAAAATGAAAAATCTTTGCTTAGATACATTTAAAAAATAATTGATAGAAATATTGTTCTTTCTAATAAAATATTAAACAAAATTAAGGAAGAAAGATTGAATATTTAAGTAAAAATTATTAGTTTAAAAATCAGAAAAATTTTCTTATTTTGATGGAGAAAAAAATACATAACAATTGATAATTTTTTAGATTCAATATACATCGTCTTATTTCTTTATATACTTAAATTAATAATTAGTAAAGCTATTTTATTGACATTCATAATGTTTAAAATTTACCAATCCCTGTTAAATAATTAGAGCTATAATTTAATAATTTTAATTTACGATATTGGAACAATGTTGTCGAAATTAATAAATACCATTATTTTTGTATCATTATTTATTTATAAAAATGAATTTACATAAATGATTGTCTTTTATTATTTATGTTTGGATATTAATTAATCATTTGATTTTTGCATATTTTTCATCTCATGATTGTTTATCTATCTTGTTGTTGAGTTCCGTGAGAAGTTTTATTTATATTAATTTACAAGGCTTCATTAAAATAATTATTCGTAGTCTTGTTGATACCGATATAAAATAAGCATAATGATTACTTTCATTAAATTATATTCTTTAATTTTATATTATTTTTCAAAAATTATTTCTTTTAATTGCAAATTTTTTTTCTCAAAATGTTAGTCATTCTTTAATTCTTTTATGATATTGTTACTTAAATATAATGTTTACATTCATATTAATTTTATTTGTCAAATTACTTTTTTTGCCATTTTTATATTCTCATTAATTCCGCATTGTTTATTTTCTTCAGTCAATGCCGCTGCCATGAGGCCAGTTGTTTGTTAGTGCGCGCTCTCGATGAGGCGAGCCGGGTAAAAAATATATGGTCTTGGCATGATATTGTGGAATTATTACTAAAATATTATTCTTTTAACTATTGCTTTTAATTCTTTTTCTTATTTTGACAAATATTTCCTTTTAATGCATTTTATAGAAAATGATGATTCAAATAATTGGAAATACTAATACCCAGAATTTATATTTGTGATAAAAACATTGGATTAATCTAATATAACAAGTTAGTAGACAGTAATAAATATCAATTATTCACTTGAATAAAATAATTATAATCAAATATTAAAATATAATTTGTTGAAAAATTCTTTGAAAAGAAAATGAAGCTATTTATGCTTAAATTATAATAACTTCCGAATAAAAAATTAGGAATGATGCATGCTTATGGGTATAAAGGATATATTATATGAAACGTTTTTAAAAATCTACTAATAAATATAACTCATTCTGTTTACAGAAATAATACTTGGACGAAGAACATGATTATATATGATCAATCGAGTTAAAATTTATTATTATTTTAATTTTATTGAAATTTAATAATTAAATTTCTACGTTGAGGGATACTAACAAAATAATATATTAAATGGTTTAATTTTTCGGCTTATCGCAGAATATTTTACAAATTTAATTTTTAATAATCGGAAGAAATTTAATACCATTGCTCAAGAATAGATAAAATATATCATTTGTTTCTATATATAATTAACTTTACTTGACTCTTAAAAACAATGTATTCAAAATATTAATACATCAAATACCGAACAGTCGATGCTGAATATAACGCAACTCATATTGTTTTGCGTCTTAGCCGACTTTCCACGAGATAATAAGCATATAAACAAGTCCTTATTTTGTGAAGAAAGCAGAAAACTTTTTTTTAGCTTTTTATGTTAACAATGGTTTATTCATTTTAATTTTCTTTACCTTAGCTTTATATTTTCATTATTTCAGTAGGATTTTACATTATATTATATCATTTTTTTAACTTTCTTTTAACTGTATGGTTTTATTTTCTATATATTTTATTTTCGTAAAGCACGGGTAACTGGTAGATTTACGCGCAGCTGTGCGTATTTGATCCTAATATCTCAAAAAGGCTGCATTTTTAAACAAAAAAAGCTGGAGTATTTAATATTATGATCATATAAAATCTTTTTTTAACTTGTAAACTGCAACATCTGAATTTCAGCACTTGAGTATTAAAAAATTTATATAAAATAGCAATATTTTTATTTTAAATGAAATTCGTTTGAAAATCGAAAAATTTATTAAAAATTAAAAATCTTGAATACATCCATTAGCTTAGGTAAAATTAAGAAATGTATTAACATTTATTTTTATAAGTACTAATTATTCTCAAAAATTAATTTAAAAAATAAATTCCAATTAAATTTATAAACAAACAATTCGCAAATTGAAATAACGAAATCATAGACTTTTATTTAATTTGCAAATAAAGCTTTCCTTGCCTTAAATATTAATTAACCTAATTGTAGACTAATTTAGAGTAAAAATTGAAATCTAGATATAAATGTCTATAGAATTTTGAAAAAATATTCAAAAGATAGGTTAGAACAAAAATATGATAACATTTCTTTGAGCAACTCCCATTAAAAGTACATTAAATAGATTATAATTAAATAAATAGTATCATTTTTAAAAATGAACCATCAATCGAGACACCACTGTAGCAAGAAATAAATAAAAATTTAAAATTTAAAATATTTTAGAATTTAGTTTTTTAATTATTAAATATTTATGAAAACGTTTGCATCAATAATATTACCAAGTTTATACCTTAAATGATGAATGCTAAATACTAAAACTATAATTTGTTAAATATTCTGCATTAAACTAGTAAAATAAATGATTTTATTAACCAAAATAAAATTTGTGTTATTTAAAAGATCCGAAAACGATGACAATATTAAAATATTAAATCAGAATAGATCCATTCCGCCAAAAAAACAAACATGTTTAAAAATAATGATCATATATATTAATGGTAAAATATTTAAAAATTTTTTATGAAATTTGCTGTTTTTTTTGGGGTTTGTGAGAGGTTTCACAAGAGCGGCAAAGATTTGTTTTACCATCGACCGGCATAATAATAACTAACCTGGTGGATAAATTTATTAAGCATTTTAATTTTATTTAGAAATGAATACAATTAAAATATTTTCAATACAGGTGAAATCTTTGCAAGATAAATATAAAAAATTTACTTCACAAAGATATGGAAATTTATTAGCATTTAAATTAATTGACATTATACAAAGGTAAACATCTCCAGCAAAAATAACATTAAAATTAAAATATTATAGATAATAACAGTAGAGAAGCAAGTTGATTCAATTAAATTAAAAGCAAAATCTTCTTGCTTAAATCTAACATAAATAATATTAATCGAATAAACTAATGTAAACGAAAGAAGATTTTGTGTGTGTTGAGTTGCATAATTAGAATAAAATAACTTACAACTAAATTAAATATATATATAAATTGGTCAAGTTTATAAAAAAAATTCGTTTTATTGCTTAGTTTCGGATTAAACTTGATTCAAAAAATTTCTAAAAAATTGAATTTTAGAAAGCTGAGTTTAAAAATCATAAAATTCAAGGAATCATAATAAAAATCTGAATAATGCTTTAAAAACCCAAAGTTTTCTCATTCGAATAATATATCCTATCTTGATTTATTTGAACTATTTTTTAAAAAATCCATGAACAATTCAAGTCACCAACCACTATGAAAGAACTTTACATTTGCTTAAAATAAAAATTCATTTAACTTAAATTTTATAAAATACAGTTTAATTGTGGTAATAAATATAAAGTTTTAAATTTATAAAATTACAAAATAACACATAGAATTTTGCCAGCATTAAACGAACAATAAATAAAAATTTTTATTGGTATCCTTCACAAAAGTTGTAAAAATGGATATTGATATTAAATTATGTTAATTCTTCATGAATATTGTCTAAAAATAATCCAAAGAAAATGTAATTATTAAGCCTTATTAAACCTTAAATAAAAACATTGAAGGAAATGTCCATAGTTGATAGAAAGTAAGTGATACAATGTTAAATCTATAGAATGTTCTTTACACGTTTTACATTTTACCAAATTTGTTTATTTTAAAAGTTTTTACATTTCCCAATGAAAAATAACAAATATATTGGTTTTTAAAGGTTTATTTTATTAAAAAAAAATTATTAATTCATTCTTGTTACTTCAGTTAAAATAGATACTCGAGTAGTAATCAAAACGTTCGTCAGTTTTAATGTTTACTGTTGCGGTTAGTTATAATTATTTATAAATTATTGTATTTTTAATTGTATTTAGCAATTTATAGTTACTTAAATTATTATAGAATTTTTATAATAATCTAGTTAATTAAGTTTTTTTTTATAATACATTCTTTATTGTTGCAGCTTATGTGATTCTCTTTTTATTGGAATCATTTCCTATTAAATCAATGCGATAATTTATATGATTCAATTTTTTAATTTTATAAATTTTTTGTGCGATAATTCCGTAAAAAATCATGTTATATTTTCAATTTGTTTAGGTACGATTTTATTTTCGAAAAGTAATTTGTTTAAAAAATAAAATAATTCTTGGCCCATTTAAAAAAGAATTTACTTATTTGAGACTGTGTTTCAGTCGAGTCGTCTTTCAATTACAGACAATTTTGGCCACTTAAAAACATATTGTTTTGATTCCTTTTAGTAAAATTTAAACCAGTTGACCTCCACCGCACAAAAAAAATATTAAAATTACCTAAAATAAAGCTAAACTGAAATTATTTAACGATTGCAACATACCTCGTTAATCATTTTTACAAATCTTTTAAAAATGCAAACAAAATTTTATATAATCTAATGGATAAAAAAGCTAAAAGAAAAAAACCTTTTTCTATTTGTCGCAGGCGCGGGAGTAAACCTAGAGTAATATAAATATACAATCTTTACAAAATATCTCAAATGAAATAAAACATCGGTTAATATGCAGTTATTATACATAAAAGAAAGATATACAAAGCAAGATTTAAGAAGTAAATAAATGAAATAGAGTAATTAAAAAATACAACATGTAAATAGTTATAATCAAATAAAGAAAATATCTCAAATAGTGTTTTGCTAGTTTCTATATGAGCTAGATAATATATAATATTGTATTAAACTGCAAATTTCATTATGAAATAGATAAATAATGAGAAATAAATTGTCAATATAAATTATAATTTATTATTACTTAATATTTATTCATGTGTGTTATTAAAACAACTTAATTATACAAACTTTTTTTATGAGAAAAACAGAATTTGACTATTTTCATAAAAAAATTTAAGGAGTCCGAGAATGCAGAGGACCTTCGCCGATCCTGTCAACGTCTTTCGGTCGAATTGCAATTTTAATTATATTTTTATTCTTAAGAGAGAGAACTTAAATTTTGTCTTATTTAATTTAGTAAAAATGATCGCAACTTTGGCCCGATTTATCCGCGTATAAATATTAGAATTTAAAAAATTATTATTACATTAAAATTTTAATTACAAAATTCAACATAATTAATAATTCGTTAAATATGAAAATGAAACAATGGTTATACAAATAATAAAAAAGATAATCTACAGCAATTTTATAGAAGCAAAAATATAACAATAAATTAAAATAAACTTTCAAAAATGTTCGCCTAATGTGTTAAAGCAATTAATTTACAGGAAGAATAAATTAGTAAAAACATTCAGAAAAAATAATAAATTTTAAAGGTATTAATGAATGAATTAAATGACAATTAATATTAAAATTAAATAGATAATTATCTAAAAATAATAATCCCTTTGAAAGATATAGAAATTATTTTTATATATATGTAAAATTAAAGAAAACTAAACTAACTAAATGAGGAGAAGTCTTGGTCATTAAGATTTGAATAGAAACTTAAATTAGTCTTGAATGATACAGAATGTAACATTATAGCCGCACCCCGTTTTTCATGAGCTTTAATTTACTTTATATATATAAATATGAAATTAGTAAATCATTTAAGATAACTTAC
Organism: Heterodera glycines; assembly: GCA_004148225.2. Taxonomy (NCBI): domain Eukaryota; kingdom Metazoa; phylum Nematoda; class Chromadorea; order Rhabditida; family Heteroderidae; genus Heterodera; species Heterodera glycines. Next base: position 19,361,792 of record CP049705.1, on the reverse strand, counting down.
GATTAATAACTTAATTTTTTATGGCATATGAACAAATTCATTTTAATAAATAAATTTAATACTTATATTAGCTTCTTTCAAAATAGGGTATTTTTTAATGTTTATTCAACGGTTCTTGGTTTGCACCCTCAGAGACCTTCAGAACGAGTTATTGAATTATTTAAAAAAAAAAGCTGATGCTTATTATTAAATAAGTGCATCGCTCTGGTGTTCGAGATTTCGAGCGGCATATGAGCGGTATAATTTTATTTTTTAATCCTGCGGGATTTGTTATATTGGACTATCGCCCCTGCGCAGAATACTCCATAACCAACAGGCACCATAACCTAAAATGAAAATGTGAACATAAAATTTATATAAAAATGCAATTATACAATGAGGGGAGCGAAAAAAAATGGGGGAAAAATGGTCAATCCCGAATCCATCCCGAGGTCGGTGAAAAGGTTGTCATTCGACAACCATCCGTTGCTACCAGTTAAGCCGTGCCGGGTTTCGGGATTCAGCCTGCTTAGTTCCAGCCCCGAAGATCGATCTCCTTCATCCACCAACGGATTGTTATACTGGGCCGTAGCCCCCGTGGAAAGGCTCCGTCCCATCGGTCGGCTTAGGGGGAGTGCCAGTATTGGAAGTGATGACTGGAGAAATGACTGACTGACCTCGATGGCTGGGAAATCCATTGCTTAAAAGGGGAATTCCGGTGGGCGTTTCAATGGGGAGGAGCCTCTCCCATCCCATCACAATCGGTAGCCGAGACCCGAGTCACGGCTTACATTAGTTTTAATTAAGTGAATAATTGAGTTTATGTTTTTTAATTGTTTAAATTATAAACATGTTGAGTAAAGCAGAAAGGAAATCAAACTCTAGTATTATAATTATATTTTATTTATAATAAAATAACTAATTTAGAATATTTATTTGACTGTTCATTTATATGCATTTTTTCCTGTCTGCAATTTTCTTTTATCAGAATTTTGCATTTACCATTCATGGTGGATTATTTATTTTTTATATTTGAAATTTTTGATTTTAAAAAAAGATTATAATATATTTTCATGATTAATCTCGCCCGCGTAAGCATCTTCAGTTGCATTTCGTTATGTTAAAAAGCTTTTAAATTATTTTTGTGGTAAAGCTAAATCACTTAATTTTAATATGAAATTTTTTTGACTATACAATTATATATTGAAGATACTTATTAAAAGATTTAAATGAATTTAAAAACAAGGTTTTTGTGTTCACTAAGTATGTACTTAACTTTTTGTAATGGAGTAATGAGGTTTTGTGTAAATTGTATATTTGGTTTTAAAATTTTTATAAATTTCAGATAAATAATTAGATATAATAAAGCAACATTTTCTTATTTTTTTATTTCTTGTGAAATATTGGCTTTGTGTTCCTATGTATCCGCCATGGTGACAGGCATTCGCTAAGGAAGACACTGACTCTTTACGAAGAAATGATTTTTATTTTTTAGAAGCTAATTTTATGTCAGATAAGAACAATTATTTCATTTAAACTCGAATAATTCTGCGTATAATTATTAATATTCGTCGAAAACATTAAATTAACTATAAATAAAAAATATCATACATTTTTACCAGTTATTGGTTTTTAATCATTAAATTAACACTTCAATTAATTAATCATAGAAAAGAAAATTTAAATAGGTTATTAATTAAATTTTTTATTGACATTATATTAAAATACGGTCTATGCCCGTTAAAGAGTTTTAACTTATTATTTCATTTTCATTTTATTTTAATAGAATTTCTATTATGACATAATCAATTTATTTCACCATAAAATTATGTAATTTGAATAATAGAAAACTAATTTAATAAAAAACTTAATTATAGTTGCATTATTTTCAGAAATAGTTCACATATTTCATAAAATTTAAATTATTCATACACTAAAAAATTGTTTTTCGTTTCATTTGATTATAGTATAAAATTGGTTATTAATATACATTTTTAGGCTTCTTAACTTCGCTTTTAGCATTTTTTACTTTTCAATATTTTGTTTAGTAATTATATTTCTGTTTTATTTAAAGTTTTCAATGTATTTTTTCTTTTATTAACAAATAAAATATAAATTTTTTACGCATAAATGCGATCGATCTTGACTTTGTTTCAGGAGCTTTAAAAAATTCCCTTTTTTAATAAAGTAAATCCTAATGGTAGAAGTGAAGAAGACCGAGATAGAATTAAAAATTCATAATCCCTTCATATTAGGGGTACAGGTAGAACATAATGATCCAAAAATCCGTAATTTTTAGCTCTACAAAAAAGTTACTTGCACTATTTATCCATCACTTCTTCAAAAAAAGTTTTAAGAAGCGCGAGCGTGCTCGACTCCGTTCTCAACAGAACATGGCCCGTCTGTTCGTCCGCTCGGCACTGACCAAAGAACAACTCAAGAAGAAATACGAAGAGCGCGTCAGAAAACGTCAACAAAACTCAGCTCCAATGGCACCGGCAAGCTCACAGACAAATGCCCCGACTCCCGTTGTCGAAGATGGACCAAACCAGGAGGAGGCCAGCGACGACATTTCCAAACCGCCGGAGGTTTTTGACCAAACAATTCTCGTCTGTTATGAAGTATTAAACTCATTACCACCCAACGACAAAATTGTTCACGAAATGCAATCGCTCAAAAAACAATTCCCTCATCTTTTCAATAAATAGTTGTACCAGACCTTCAACAATTTCTTCAGATAAAATTAAAACTACCTACTTCAAACTTTCCTAAAAAATTCATCAAAAATTTTTTTTTCTCCAACCCCTATATATGAAAGACATTTTCTTATTTTTATTTTTATTCTTTATCACGAATATGACATTTATTTTCAGTTTCAGATACTTTGGGTTCGTTTAAAAACGTCTCATTTTAATTTAATGTATATACTCAATTCAATAAATCAAGAATAATAAGCAGAACGCATGCATCATCATGTAATAAAACTGTTTTAAAACGTGAATCTCCATAGATATTTTACCAGCAGATGTTGAGTCGCAAAAAGTTCGTTCAAAAGGGCCGAGTTCTTTCATATTTTTTTTATAAGTACACAAAACATATAAATTTTAATTAATTTTCGTATTATTTCGTAGTATTGAAATGAATAATTTTATAGATATTTTTTAAAATGTTTAATTTATTTGGTTTTACAATGTACGTAATTGCTTGTTAAAAGTATCTAATTTATGTCCCGAAAGCCATTTGGCGTAGCTTTCTGTTGTGGTTCACCTATTTTCCATTACTTTTATCAAGGTTTTTTAGCTTTATGGTAACTTTTTTATACTTATCTGACAATATTTCACCTTTTTCTTTTTAACAGAAATATAATTAATTTGTAGTATTTTGACTTCATTTAATCTAAATATTAAATGTGTTTCTCCGATGTTTTTATTATATAAATGAGAATATTTATTAAAACAGTAATTCGCTGTAATTAATCAATTTTTCGCAATACATTTTTTTTAATTGTTTTTTTAAAGAGCGAAAATACTATAAATTTCCCGAACTGACAAATGAATTTTAATAAATATTTGTACTATTTTTTTAATTTACGGCTCAATATATATTTTTTAAATTAAACAAAATGAATTATTTTTATTGTAGGTAGATGAAGAGAATTTAAGTATTTATTTCACTTCTATGTATGCACAAAAAAATTCAAGCACTGGTTTAAATATATTTATATATATGTTTTTAATGGTATTTTTCAAAATTTTATGTTTATTCACTTTTTATAGAATTTTGTTTTACATTTTATAATTATAACTTTTGATAGTCTATATATGCCTTTTTGAAATTGTTTCATTTTATTGAAATTTTACTTCGCCAAATTTTCTGTTTTTTAATAATTTTCAATAAATTATTAAAATAAAAAAATATTTTTACTATAGAAATTTTAACATTTCTAGTTCTTGTTTTGAAAGATAAATATTTTTAATAAATAAATCTTTGCAAATTTTTTGATAGGAAAATTTTGATAAGTTCACTTAATAAATTTTTTAAATTATCGTAAATTTCGTGCACACAAAGAAATAATTCGCGAAAAATGTGATGAATTTTAATAATCAAAATTTAATAATTCTAGTTTTCTAAATTTGAATAAATATATTAATAAAATATTTATGTTATAAATAAATATAAAATGAAAATTGGTATTTTACATGTTTAAACAAATTGCAGAAAAACAAAATGGCATGAGATTTTAATTGACTCATTAAAACAGTAATCGCCGAATTGCAAGAATAATACGGAATTAAGCAAAACGAACTAAATAAAAAATGACATGTATATTTAAAAATATTGCATAATATTTTGGGAATTATTAAAAAATTTAAAAAGATCCATCCTGTAGTAAAAAAAATTTCTCCTACAACTTCGATTAAAATTTTAAAATATTAACAAAATTGAAAAAAACTATCAATGAAATAGCAAAAGAGCAATACCTTTATTAAAAATTAATATAATAAAACAGATTAAATGAGTATAAAAATGAAATGAATGTTTAAATGGAAAAAAGCCACCATGCGAGTTAAAAAAGAAAAACAATTTTAAAACATAAATAATTAAAATTAGTAAAATGCGAATAAAAATTTAATTTTTAAAATTTGTTTGTAAAAAATCATACAATTACCAACAACTTAATTTGTTTTAAAACAGAGTAAAATAAAGCTAAAATTTTCTAGAAAATAATGAAGGAAAATTTAACTGAATGATGTTAATAAATTTATTTATTTCAATAAAGTCTGGATATGAAAAGCAAATTAACAATTTAAATCTAACATTTTCAATACAATGCCGACCAAACGGATCCACGATACGCAGCGAAATATCAAGAAAAAAATATATGCGGAATGGCTTCACCATAAATTATCAATTCAATTTATTTAAATTATGCATATTTATGAGATAACATAAGAAAAATAGCTGAGCTGAAAGATTCTCTAAAAATAAATAATTTTTTTTAACTTTGATAAAATCACTTCAAAAAATGGAGTGGATTTTTTTAAGAAAATAATTTTTTTTTTAAATTCAAGCAACAAATAATTTAAAAAATATGCATAAATTTTTTCCTAATGTTGTCAGATTAGAAATAAAAAATAAATGCATAATTGAATAAAACTTAATAATAAATTTTCATTCAAACAAATTACGAAAGCGCCGAAATGGAAATTCCATTATTTTTAATTATAATCTTATTTTTGACTTGAACTTTTCTTCTCTTTTTTCAATTCGCACAAAGCTTTCGGTGCAAAGTTTATTTATATTTTTAAATTTAAAACAAAGAATTTTTAATAATTTTATCCATATTGATTTAATTTTTCTTGATGAATTTTTTCTTATGAAATTCCTGCAACTCTATAAAGAAGATAGTGTAAAAAATAAAAATATTACAAGATTGACGAAATAGAGGTTCAAGAAATTTTTTTGTACTTTAATTGTGATTTTTTTTAGTTGTTCTTAATATTAATTGCGAGAATATGTGTTGTAAAAATTTCAGCTCGATTAAATTATTTCGAATGGCATTAAGCAATAATTCGCTTAAAGATATATTATTGAAAAGAAAAATATTATTATTATTTACAAATATCAATTTTAAAGAAAAATAATAAGAATAAAATGACTAAACTAAGCATATTTTTTTAGCTAATATACAAATAAATTCAAAAGTAATTCACCACCATTAAAACAAAACTTGAAGTAAAGAAGAAACTTTAAACAAATAACAGCATTAATAATTTTTCCACCAAGTATTAAATTAATTATGTTTGATATACTAAAAAAATATTCGTTTGAGCTAGTTATATACACATCTTATTAATGAATAAAAAATATTTGGCGATTAATTATGTAACTTCGTTCTTAAATTTTAGATTAATTCCGAAAATTTAAAGATTAATATTTAAAAGAAATTTTTTATGTTTTTGAAGAATTATTAACCAAATTATCTTGATAAGATATTAATTATTTCCTGCAATAAATCAATTAAAAATTATTTATATACATTAATTAAATTGAAAATTATCAATTATTTCTACAAATTATTAATTTTGAATTCGGTCCCAAAACAAAAAATAATTCTTCTTCACTTAATCTTTGGGCTGGACACCACTCTAATCATTAGGGAGTCCAATTATATGGAAATCCATATTTTTTTCCTGGACTCTGGGAGGCCTAAAACGCACGAGAAACATGTTTTTAGCTTGGTTTGAAGCTTCTAGTACAATGGCTATACTAATCGAGCTAATCGAGTTCGGAAGATTGTAGTGTGGGTTTTAGGCTGTTTAAAAATTAAAGAAAATAATAGTTTGAATATTTTATAAATTTTCAATCACAGAAAATAATGGTAAAGAAAATATTAAAAATATTCTGTCACAGTGGGGAATTGAACCCAACAGACGTAGAAGGTTTACCCACTAGACCACATTTGAATCTGAACAGATGTCGGAATTGGCCAATGAGTGCTGACCCAATCCCGAATTAAAACCAAATTAAGACAAAACCAGAAAGACAAACGAATTCCAAACAAAAGATCGCTTTCAAATTCTCTTTATTTCCACCAATTAAGTCCAAGGGAAAAAGCGATGAATCAAAGGCGAAGGCTATGCGAAAGCAAAGGCGAGCGAACGGCGAAGAAAAGGGGGATAAGTCCACAAAAGGATCCAATGGAAAGAATGAAAAGGCAAGAGAGCAAAAAACCGCAGGCAAATCAAAGTCTTTTATGGCCACTCGGCCGTCGGGAACGGAAGGGGTGTAATGAAGCGAAAAAAGGAGGGGGGATAAGTGTAAAATAAAGCAATTTTATTTGTCGGGGGAACGGAGGGAGGAAATACAAATTATTTCGCAAATCGCGACACAGATGCTGTAAATGAAAAAAAAAATTTTTTTTCTCAGTGTCGGTCTGCTTTGCGACCATGACACAGTGCCGGTCTGCTTTGCGACCAGGGCACCCATATCGGTCTGCTTTGCGACCATGATATGGAAATAACGCCCAGACTTGCACTGGCCTTTGCCATGCATGTGGCTGGGCCGCCTAATGGGAACGCCATTTTCTGGCCTTGTATCCCAGCTAACTGTTTGTAAAAGAGGATTGTCCTTTGATTAATTAGCAGTGCTAATTGTTCGAAGTTCCCTTTTTCCAAACAGAAGGTTGGCTACGGTGGGATTGTCCTCTGTTCATCAGCAACGCGTCTGTTGTTCGGGTTAATTAAATTTACTTATTAAAAGAATTGACTTTCATTTTAGCTTGAAATAATTTTATTCAGACAGGCCCTTCGGGGCATTGTCGCACCAATGTGGTTCGCAGACAGGCCCTTCGGGGCACGTGTCGCACCAATACGGTTCGCTGACTGGCCCCTCGGGGCACGTGTCGCACCAATACGGTTCGCTGACTGGCCCTGGGGCATGTGTTTAACTATTTGTAAAATTTTATAATGAAATAAGAAATCATTCCAAAAACATTCACATTATAAAATGTATTTCATCTATTAATTATTATAAATAAACTAAATTATCAATTTTAATTTTTTTAATTGTATAAACATAAGATTTTTACCGAATGCATTTTACAGTAGCAAATTTTTTTTCTTTTCTATATGATTATAGACTATAATAATGCTAGTTATCAAGTTCTAATTCTTTTGAACTTTGAGAGGTCTCGGCAGTCGAAGAAGTTGCTTTAGCGCAAATTTATTATTTATTTGGAAATTATATTATTTTATATTTTTTTTGTGTAGTGAAATCTTTTTACTCAGTATCCTAAAACTTTTATTTTGTTTTCTTTAATTGAAAAACATATTTTCTATTCAATAGCAGCAAAGTATTAATTAGTTAATTTTGAATAAATATTTTTTTAGATTAATAATTATACCTGTTATATATTAAATAGAATATAGATAATATTTCAATTTTATATCTCTTGTCTCAAATACATAATTAATTGAGTTTTTTTTCATTTAAATTTTTAATAAAATATTTTGTTAAATTAATATTACAACATTAATATTCAACAAAACTTAAACAATTAATTATATTTTTTTGGTAGGTACAATAAATAAAATATTTATTAATTTTATTATTCTTATTGATTTTATTTAATACAGTTAAAAAATATACTATAGGTTCTTTTTAATTGATTTTAATTTTTTTCATTAATTAATTCTCATTATTATTTAACGTCCTTGACTTTGTTTTCTTGTGTCCTTTATTATTAAAATTTTTTAATTCCAAATATATTCAGGTTAATGGTTGATTTATTTTTTACATTATAATTTTTCATCGTTAAATTTATGTACTCCTATGAAATATTTTTTGTCTACCTTGGCATGAACTGTTCCATCTTTTACAAAATGAAATAAGTTTCTAAATGTTTTTAAAAATTAACAATAGATTCAATTTAAACAAAATCGAAAGAATTAAAGCTTAAAAACTAAAAGGTTGATACTAATGCTATATTTAATTAGGTTGTTTTTTTAATTAATTATTTTTTTGATTAATTCGCTTTCCAGACCTTCGAACAGGCCATCTTTGATGACACTAAATATATTTAAATAAATTTTTAAAAACAAATCATTTTCTTTTCATTAACAATTATATTAATTTTTGTTTGGTCTTAGAATAAGTTTTTGTTGAGGTATTAAAAAGAATTTACACCAAATGAAGTGGGTATTGAAATTAAAAATAAATTATCGAGTTAGATAATTTACTCTAATTTGATATATTGATTTTAATAGATTTAAATAAATTAGTTTTTATATACTTATTGGCTGTCGTGTCAACTCTCGTCGGCTTCATAGGTCTAATTATCGTAAAAGTTAATGTTGCAATTTATATAAAAATTATGAATTTTATACCAAAGCATTGCTACAATAAATCATTTAATTAATATGTATTGATTATAGCTTACTAATATTACCATTGATTTTTATATTTTTGCTTCTATTTGCAATTTTTAGAAAAATATTTCTGTGTTTTTTATCGATTCTCTTTAAAAAATATAAATATAATTTGATAATATTTGAGCATGTATTTAGAATTTTCTGTCCAAAATTTTTCAAAATTTATAAAAACAAAATGAGTCGAATTTAGGATTTTTAGGGTTTTAGGGGTCGCTGAATACGAATATACCCTTTATATTACCCCTTGCCTAACCTTAGGCCCATCTGAAAACTCAAATTCGAGACTTGGACATTTCGTGAGCTGGACATTTTGTGGGTCAGCGGGTTATATAATTTAAAAAAATCTTATTGGATTATAAAAGATTTAAATTTCATAACACGATTCTAATAATAATTGTTACATATTTGTACATATTTTGGATTTTTTTCATATATATTTTCATTTTTTTACATATTTTGAAAATTTATAAAGAAAAAATAAGTTTGAAAATGTTGCCTAAAAATACCAAAAAAAGTAATTTTTATGTCATTTTGTGGCTATTTCATACTTTACGGGAATTTTCTTTCCCAAAAAATACCATTAAAAAATTTTATTTACATATTGGGGTTTTTTGTACATATTTTGGGATTTTTCTTACATATTTGTACATATTTTGGATTTTTTTCATATATATTTTCATTTTTTACATATTTTGAGTATTTTTTACGGAAATTTTTGGAAATCCTCAAAAAAAAATCCAAAATTTCGACAAATATTTTTATACATATTTTCATTTTTTACATATTTTGAAAATTTATAAAGAAAAAATAAGTTTGAAAATGTTGCCTAAAAATACCAAAAAAGTAATCTTTATGTCATTTCGTGGCTATTTCATACTTTACGGGGATTTTCTTTCCCAAAAAATACCATTAAAAAATATTTTATTTACATATTGGGGTTTTTTGTACATATTTTGGGATTTTTCTTACATATTTATGTACATATTTGGACCACTTTTTGTACATATTTTTCGCAGCCCTAATAATTGTGTTTAATAAATTATTATGTATATTTAAACTTTCTCTAATATGAATAATCTTTAAAATTTCATTTTTCGAACCATTAATATAAAATTTATATATCATGAATATGTGTAATGTATACATAGTCGTATTTATTTATTCTTTTAAAAATATACAAAAAAGAATAAATATTAAAATTCCAACAATGAAAATTGTCCTCTAATAGCAATTGAAAATTATAAAAAAAATTAATTTGAAATTTTGATTAAAATACTAAATTGCAATTAATTCTTTTTTATAGAAAGGTATTTAATTTTTATTCGAAAAATTGATATCTTGGGGAACCAATTGTTCGTTGCACTGGAGCTATCTTGCTAAATGCTGATTAGATATTTGATGGTTTACAAAATATTTGAAATAAAAATTTTATATTTTATTTATTCGTTTTTACAATTGATGCTATTCAAATGTTTGTGTGAAAAAAATAGTTTAAATTATTTAGTTTCATTTGTTTTAGGTTATCTTTAAATATCTTCTAAATATTTGTAAATAAGAATAATTATTAAATTCCTGGTATTGTTATTTTTAATGAAAGTATATTTCTTCTATTTAATTTCTACATTTTCCATCAAGAATTTTTTTTTCTATTATGTAGGTGTCAATTTTTTGTTGAATATATTTGAATCATTAGTGTTGTTATTGAAAATATGATTATATAAGAAATTAGTTTGTTCTTATAATATCAATTAAGAAATATCCAATTTTTAATGTTCTTATATTTATTAAAAAATTATTAAAAAATTTATTTAAAAAAATTCATTCAACACCATATGGTGAAATGTACATTGAAGCACATGAGAAAAAAGAAAGGTCTCGAATTATTTTAAAGTAATTTAGAAAACATATTTAAATATATATATATATATTTTTTAAAATAATCTGCATACGCAATATATTTTGTTTATCAAATAAGTAAAAATTAAAGGAAATATATATAACAATAAAAGAAAGAATAATGAAATAAAAATTTAAAATAAAGGCTTAAATTGTTTTTCATGCAGATTTATGGGAAGAATTATATTGAAGAAATAAATGAATATAAATAGAATTTTTTAAATAATATGTTTCATTTGAGAACTGCATGAGCTTAATATATATAATTAACATTCAAAGTAAAACTTTATGTATTGAAAAGTTAAAAGGGATAATTTGTCAAATAGTGATATTTAAAAAAAATAGAATACCCCTAGTTTACGCCACCATCGATGAACATGACATGCTTTTTAAAAAGCTGATAAAAGTTAAAAATAAATATTTAAAAAGTAAAGAAAGTGAAGGATAAAATGATTACCGAATGTTGTAACGATTTTGTTAACAATAGACGACAAAATAGAATAAATAATGTTAAATAGTATTGACAGTTAATATAAAAAATATTAATAAATTAAAATAACATATTATATATATTATTTAAGTGTATTCAATATAAATATGATGCATAATCCCTAAACAAAATATAAATATATATTTCTTAATCGACGAGGAACAAGTGATAAATAGGGTTGTAAATTATATGGATTAACATATTTTTTCTGCGCATATGCTATGAAGAAAGGGGCTCAAAGATAGCATTTCTACGTTAAAATTTTTTGATCTGGTGAAGGTTTTTAGTCCATATAAATCCATATTTTGGGGGTTTTCGGGAATAAATCCATATTTCGCCATTTTTGGGTTTTTATCCATATTTTGGCCATTTTTTGGAAATTTTCACAAGAAAAATGAAAAAAAACGAAAAATACACCCCTAAAGATCAACTTTTTGGAAATTTTTATATATGATTGATTTAAATGTGACCAAAATTTTGTTACATATTTTTAATTGTAATCTTTATTAAATAATTATTTGAAATAGAAATTATTTTGTCCTTTGATATATTTTTTTATAAAATGGCTTTTTTATAACTGATATTGGTGAACACAAAACGAAATTTTTCAATTTGAGGCATTAGAATAGAAAAATCTAAGTAAATGATATATAAAACTCTTGTTATTTTAAAAATTTAAAGGCTATGAAATTATAAATCATTTTTATATCTCTCAAAAATATGAAGAAATGGTGCTTTTTTGTTTTACAAATTAATTTTAAAATTGTCTTCAGTATTGCATTTATCTGTATTAATATATTTTAAATAATATATTTATTTTTATGCAATTTTGAATTATGTTTTCTAAAGTTTGACTTAGATTTTGTAAAAAATATTTATTATAAGCTCTCCTTTATTATTATTATCTGTGCTTTTCTATGTACAATATCTTGAGTAATTGAAACTTCTAAAATGCTTGTTTGCTTATCGTTTACTTATTTTGAAAAGTTTTTAATCATAAATATGCTTACATTTTTTTGAGAGATGAACAAAATTTTATTTTGCATTGGTTGTTTTGAAGTTGACCATTTTAGATGATGGTATTGTAAAGGTTTTATTTATAATGTATTGTATTGCAAGTGATTTTTAGCTTCTCAATCTTTTTTACAACAAAAATGTTAATTTTAATAAATTCAAACCATAAAAATCAACTTTCAAAATTTTGTTTTTAAAATAAAGATATGTTTATTATATTTAAAAATATAAAAAGCAAAATTTTAAATTGAATAAAATTCAAAACTTGTAATTGTCAATCTTGAAATTCTATTTAAATCGTCAATGCTTAAACATAATATATGTAATCATTAGGGCTGCCAATTTTATATAAATACATATTTTTTTGCTGGCTTCTCCTTGCTCTAAATAGCAGGAAAAACACTCTTTTTTGTGTTTGCGAACAAAAACCGGGACTTTTATTTACATATTTTTACATATTTCGGGATTTTCTTACATATTTGTACATATTTTGGATTTTTTTCATATATAGTCATTTTGTGGCTAGTTCATATTTTACGGGGAATTTCTTTCCCAAAAAATACTATAAAAAAAAAATTTTATTTACATATTTGGGGGTTTTTGTACATATTTTGGAATTTTTCTTACATATTTATGTACATATTTGGATCACTTTTTGTACATATTTTTTGCAGCCCTAGTAATCATTTTATATATTATCAAATGATTGAAAAAATATACTAGTGATAAATATAAAAAAAGTTAATATTTATTTAAAAAATATTATAAAAAAATTATTTAGTTGGGATGGAAGGGTTTCGACAGAAAGGCTGGGCATACACTCACGGTCAAAAGTATTGCACCAAAAATTTTTTCGAAAAATTCGATTTTCTCAAAAAGGAATGGGGTGAAAAATGTCTAATTTATGCCAAAAGAAACATTAATTAGTGCACTAATGAATACCCAAAAACTGTCCCGATTAGTTTCTTTGCCGTCGAGAAAATCGGTCATGACTCAGCCACAACCCGCTTTTTGGTGGGACAAAAGTAATGCACCAAAACATGTTTGCACGAATAACTCACTTTTTTATTGATATAATATTTTACAAATCTATAAATTGTAGAAGTTAAAAAATAATTCGATATAACATGTCTTACACGCATTAAATAAAAATATTAAAAATCAAATATTAGAAAATTCGCAATTAAAAAAACAAATATGCAGTTAATATATTTTACTAGATTTAGCTGAATATTTATGACGATTAACATACAAAATCATCAAAAATATAATAATTAAAAAATTGAAAGGGAAAAATTATTGAAAGTATTATAATCCATAGAATAGAATAAATATTCTCAGCAAGTAAATTTAAATAAATATGTATTTTTCATTTAAATAATATACAAATGTGAAATATATAAAACTTTTTTAATTCGTAATTGAATTATTTTGTCAATCTTCAATGTGAAACTTAATTCAAATTCATTAATCTATCTATAGCAATTAAATTTAATGAATATTTGATCTACAAAAAGCAAACAACATTAACAATATAAAAATACATATTAAAATAATGGAATTGATTTTCTTTTAACAAAAATTTATTTTAAAAGCCTCTCCAACTCGAAATTTTAAAAACTAAATATATTTAACGAAATTAAAAAATCAATAAATATAAACACCTATATCTTGAAAAAACTTCCATTTAGGTATTGTAAGCCGGGACTCGGGTCTCGGCTACCGATTGGGATTGAAGGGGAGAGGCTCCTCCCCATTGGAACGCCCACCGGGATTCCCCTTTTAAGCGATGGCTCTCCCAGCCGTCGAGGTCAGTCAGTCAATTCCCCAGTCATCACTCCCACTACTGGCCCTCCCCCTAAGCCGACCGATGGGACGGAGCCTTTCCGCGGGGGCTACGGCCCAGTCCAACAATCCGTCGGTGGACGGAGGAGATCGATCTCCGGGGTTGGAATTAAGCAGGCCGTATCCCGAAACCCGGCACGGCTTAACTGTATTTTATGTCGATTGCCCATTGAAACATATTTTTCAAGAAGATGTTCAAAGAACTTTAATATAAAACCACAAGAAGAGAATAAAAAATCAAAGTGCAAAAATGTTTTGTTTATTTAAGCAAAAGATAATCTGCATATAGAATAAATAAAAATTTTAATTTAAAATTGGCTAAATTGCTTTATTAAACAATCATAATATTCATTTGCACAGTGTCAAATTGGCACACAGCAGAATTTGAGCGGTTGCTGCCGTTATTCTTCAAGATGAAGCTAAAAAATTTATCAAATATTGAATTTTTTAACATTTTTTAATGTTTTAATCTTATTTTAAACTTTTCTTATTTATTAATAATAGCTGAAAGAATTTTTATTTTTTTTATTCGACTTTAAAATTTAAATTATCCTAATTACGATATACAAAAATACCTATGAACCAAAATACCAAAAGAAGGTCCGACATATACATCATCTAATTACACCATCAGAGAATAGAACGTGAAAAATGAATGAAATTGTAAAATGTTTTACTTAAAAATAATTAAAAGAAATAAAATATCAAAATTCATTGATACTTTGGGCTATAAAATAACAAAATAAACTACTAAAGATGCTGAATTTAATTTAAAGAGTAAAAATTTGATCATATGGACAAGAGCCAAATTTTTTTCTCAAGTTTAAATGAATTTTTTTTTAATTGATAGAATTTCATGTATTTTTTAAATTAAATTTGTTAAAAAATATTTTCATTTTAATTTAATGAATTTACTAATCACTGTTGTACCTCTTTTTATCACTATTGTACCTCTTCTAATCACTGTTGCACCTCTTCTAACATTTGTTGTACCTCTTCTAATCACTTTTGTACCTCTTTTAATCACCGTTGTACCTCTTTTAATCACTTTTGTACTTCTTCTAATCACATTTGTACCTTTTTAATCACCGTTGTACCTCTTCTAATCACTTTTGTATCTCTTCTAATGACTTTTGTACCTCTTCTAATCAGATTTGTACCTCTTTTATCACTATTGTACCTCTTCTATCACTGTTGTACCTCTTCTAATCACTGTTGCACCTCTTCTAACATTTGTTGTACCTCTTCTAATCACTTTTGTACCTCTTTTAATCACCGTTGTACCTCTTTTAATCACTTTTGTACTTCTTCTAATCACATTTGTACCTTTTTAATCACCGTTGTACCTCTTCTAATCACTTTTGTATCTCTTCTAATGACTTTTGTACCTCTTCTAATCAGATTTGTACCTCTTTTATCACTGTTGCACCTCTTCTATCACTGTTGTACCTCTTCTAATCACTGTTGCACCTCTTCTAACATTTGTTGTACCTCTTCTAATCACTTTTGTACCTCTTTTAATCACCGTTGTACCTCTTTTAATCACTTTTGTACTTCTTCTAATCACATTTGTACCTTTTTAATCACCGTTGTACCTCTTCTAATCACTTTTGTATCTCTTCTAATGACTTTTGTACCTCTTCTAATCAGATTTGTACCTCTTTTATCACTATTGTACCTCTTCTATCACTGTTGTACCTCTTCTAATCACTGTTGCACCTCTTCTAACATTTGTTGTACCTCTTCTAATCACTTTTGTACCTCTTTTAATCACCGTTGTACCTCTTTTAATCACTTTTGTACTTCTTCTAATCACATTTGTACCTTTTTAATCACCGTTGTACCTCTTCTAATCACTTTTGTATCTCTTCTAATGACTTTTGTACCTCTTCTAATCAGATTTGTACCTCTTTTATCACTGTTGCACCTCTTCTATCACTGTTGTACCTCTTCTAATCACTGTCGTACTTCTTCTAATCACTGTTGCACCTCTTCTAATCACTGTTGCACCTCTTCTAATCACTGTTGCACCTCTTCTAATCACTGTTGTACCTCTTCCAACACATCTTCCAACAATTTTTGTACCTCGTATGAGCTCAACAACATTTAAATACGGGCGCGAAGCGCCCGTCCAAGTTCAACAAAATTTAGAAACGGGCGCGAAGCGCCCGACTGAGGCCGCGAAACGGCCTAATAAGCTAAAAAACGGGCGCGAAGCGCCTGTCTTGAGCCTCGATGTGGACTAAAAACCCATAATAATTTTTTAAAAATTCAAAAAAAAAATCTCCAACCAATTCGATCAATTTGAATCGCTTCACAGCCTAGGTAGCGAAGCTCAAGAAGCGCGAAGCGCTTTATCCCAAGCCCTCCGACGGTTCACGCACCCGCTAGTTATCTTTAATTATATTGCAATTATTTTAAGAAATAATATTATTTAAGTATTGTCGACATTCAACTATATCGCTTATCGACAAAATTTTATCGAGTGATTACCCTGTGAACAGGCAAAATAAAATATAAAAAATTGAACTCTTATTTATAAAATTTGTTAAAAAGCGTGACCTAAATGAATTTTGAAATTAAGTAATTCAAAGAATTTTTTCTTTTTTGTTTTATATAGAATGTCTAAAAAAATTTTTAATTTTGCTGATGCATTCCGAATTGATTTAAATTTTCCTGATTTTGCTTAGAAAATCGTGCGCGAAATCATTTCTTCCATTCTTTTTCGTAAATAATGATTTTCAGTTGTTAAATTGTCTCACATAGTTTATATATATGTTATATAGGTTTTGAGTTTCGTTGCTAAAACCATTTTCTCCCGGCCGAAGGCCGGGAGCGCCCTGAAAGTAGTGGAAGGGTCTTACAACTTTTTGAGGCGCATCTGGGAAAACTATAGAAAAAAATTCAGCGCGGACAACTGAGTCCCAGGGACGGATTTCTCATTTTTTCGTGCGTTTGACGGCCCATAACTTTTTTTCTGAAACCCTGACCAAAAAGTTTCTGCTGGTAGGATTTTAAGTTGAAGTGTTGGCTAAAAGATAAAAAAAATTCCAGGCCTCTACCTATAATAGGAAGGGCTGTAGAAGCGCGGACAAATTCAGTACCAACTTTGGCCAGTTCAGTACCAGGCGAATAACTCGCCAGGGTTTGAACTGAGCGAGGGGGTGCCAGCAGACTTATTGTAGAGTTCAATGAGCTGGATTTTTCCAGTTTTTAAAATTTTGAAAATTTTCAAAAATTTTCGCGCTAGGCCTAAAAAACGATTTTCGGGTTTTTGAATTTTAGGAATTTTTAACGAATTTTCCCAGAAAAACGGAGACCACTTCCAAAACATAGTTTTTCGAGCTCTATCGATTGGTAATTTTTTTGGAAAAATTTCGATTTTTTCCCGGAAATAGAAAAATTTTTTGGCCTGAGCGGGACATTTCAGTCCCGGGCCTATAACTCGTTGGGGGTTGGTTCTAGCCAAAAATTGCCTTAGGGCAAAATTGTAGTGTTTTTTAAGCTCTATCGAATGGTGTGCCATATGGCCGGAAATTTTCAAAAATTTTCGAGCTAGGCCCCCTAGAAATTTTCAAAAATTTTTTTGGGGTCGAAAAAGGGTGTGAAAAATATTTTTCTGGGCTATTTTGAGGTGCTGAGCACGAATATGATGTTTATTTTTCGTTTCAAAATTTTTGGAATTTTTTAAAAATTCTTTATTTTTTGGCAATTTTTTGGCCCTCGGGATTTTGTCCTAATATTTGAAAATTCATATCTAGCCTAAGGGTTGACCAATTTTGAGTAAATAAAGCTTTAAAAATAGAGAAAAATCAGGAGAATTTTATGGGATTTATTTAGGTTTTCTAACATCAATATGAAAAAAGTTATTCAAGAAATTCTGGAAATTTTAGATTTTTCAGAAAAAAATTCGTAACTGCCTTCTGAAAAGCTATTTGATAAAAGTAAAATACTACAAAAATCCGCAATTTTTTTCTCTATAATATAAATTTTATTTTACATTTTTATCTCTTTTTTGCGAATTGTTATAAAAATAAAAGTGATTTTGTGCTTCGGGTCCAAAGGGGGGTGGGTGGGTGACCAGGATTTTTGAGTGGAAAATTTTGTCATCAAAAATCATCCAAAAATATGTCTTTAGGCGTAATTTGGGCCGTTGATCACGAATACGTAATCAGATTTTACTTTTAACATCGTTAAGGCCTCAGAATCCCCGTGTGATTGGGGATTCTGAGGCATCATTTTAAGGGGGGGGGGCAGGTTCGAATCCGGACAGTGTACATTATTCTATCTATTTATTTTTTGGATAATTTTCACTGCATTTAATAAATTAAAATAGTTTGGTTGTAAATTATTTAAATTAATTTTTTTTAATTAAAAATTTTCATTATTTATTTTTTGAATTTGCAAAAAAATTAATTTCATCTGTTAAACCTCTTCTAATCACTCTTACGGGCGCGAAGCGCCCGTAAGAGTTCAACGAATTTAAAAAACGGGCGCGAAGCGCCC